>JABFFI010001134.1:0-21998 GCA_013623725.1 Fusarium robinianum | reverse complement strand
GGGGGGGGAGGGGGGGGGGGGGGGGGGGGGGGGGGGGAGGGGGGGAGGGGGGGGGGGGGGGGGGGGGGGGGGGGGGGGGGGAGGAGAGAGAGAAAGAGAAGGGTGGGTGCGTCGCGGGTTGCCCGAGGCCGGATGAACGACTTACACGGAGCAGGCGATCTCTGATAGAGACGCGAAAAGATATTGGGGATTTTAACGAATTACGCGGGGTGGTAGGTGTGCGTGATGTTGTTGAGAAAGAAGAGGATGGTGGATGTTGCGGGTTGAGAAAGAGAGATTTGGAGGAGGAGGAAGGAAGGAAGAGGGAAAGTAGGAAAGGAAAGAAGCGGGCTGACGCGACGGGAGCAACGGCGAGGAAGGAAGGGCCCCGGGGCAGGAGCGAGGGTGTGAGCTAGCAGGTGGGGAGTGGGCGTTAGGTACCTGCCACTTGGACCTGTGAGGCCCGGGACCACTGGAAAAAAAGACGGGGGATGGGTCGAACGACGGCAAGAGACCTTGTAGTACTTGGACTGAAGTAGAGAAATAGCTGGAGAAAGAGGTATTGCTTGGGTACATCAACTCCGGTTGTCAGTGCCGCATCGTTCCAGCACCAGGTACCATCGAAGTCTCCAGTGACCGCCCGTGTGGGTGGAGATGCATCTCGAACAAAAAAAATCCAGAAGAAGGGTACCGGGGAGTGCTACGGCCATTAGACAAGAAAACAAGCATATCCAAGAAGCAAACGCGCGCATTGCGATTGCCGACTCTTATCTAGAGCTCCAGGACTCCATTGAAAACGCCAACTCAAGGTAGTATTCCGAAGGGAAGGCCTCGTTGGTGTTCCATTTCCAGGAAACGCGACCGCGTAAATAGGTACATGGTTTTAGCTCCCACACCCACACCCCCTGTCATCGCTCCCGGCAAGACACCCTCCTCCACGTCTTCCGCCTCCCGTCTCGAATCACCCACTCACCTCCTCCACTCCGCGGGACTCCTCCTCTATAGCTACTAGGTAATCTAAACCATCACATTTCACCAACGTTTTTGGGCTCATTTTGATCCTCGTCGCCCAACGCATCTGACGCCGCCAGAAGAATGGAAACACAATCTCTCCTCGTTCTGAAATCTCGGTTATTGTATTTGTCGTTGCTTCACCCTGCTTGATGGTGGGCCAGATGGTCTGCCCGCCTCCTCGGTGGCCGCGATGGTGGTCGTGTCGCGACAGCCACCTATCGTGCACAGGGGATGCGATATGACTTCCATCTAGTCTAGATCGGTCTCCAGAGCATTGATGAACATTTCTATTGCTGCAAAACCGTAGCTTCATCTCTCTCGTGGATGATATAAGTGTTTGCGGCTCTTGTGAATCTCGGCCTACCGCGTCTTCTGATGGGCAGCATGCTTGGGCAACATGCACATAGTTCAGCTTATTATATTGATTTTAAGAGCTTCTTGGTTCTACGTTGCGCATCCCTAAACAATAGGATATAATATTGAAATGCTAAAAATGTTGAATGGGGTTCCTGTGGAATTAGCAAGCTGGGATCTCGGATCAGAGGTCGTTAGTCCCAAAAAAGGTAGTTCAGCCTTGCGTCTCACGTGGAAGCCCCACACCTTTCCCAACTTGATCTCGCTGACTCAGGAGTATTTGGCCAATGGATGACGATTGTGGTTTCTCGGTTCCTGGGTACGTACTTGGGGGGCATGGGATGGAAGTGCTTGTGGTGGCTTGCCGAAGATGCATGTCAGATCACCAATTCTGAGCTGGAGAAAGTAAACAACAAGAAATCTATTTCTAGGGGGGTATCGTTCGTGGCCGACTCGCCGCTTTCATGCCTTTTATGCAGTAAAGTATACAACCATATAGCCCACCCAGCTCCCGACGACCCCGATCGCCGAGTACGCGCTTGTAAACATCAGGGGGATAAACTCGTAGCTCTTTCCAAAGATAATCTGGTGAAGCAGAGAGCAGTAGAAGATGAGCGGAATGCTCACCGCAATGTACAATGTGCTGAACCGGTCAAGTAGGAAGAACCTTGGCTTGTTTGACGCCGGGGCTAGACGGTCAAACGCGATGAGGAACACAACCAACCACAGGATCGTGTAGACAGTCTT
Organism: Fusarium robinianum; assembly: GCA_013623725.1. Lineage (NCBI taxonomy): Eukaryota > Fungi > Ascomycota > Sordariomycetes > Hypocreales > Nectriaceae > Fusarium > Fusarium robinianum. The sequence continues at coordinate 19,904 of JABFFI010001134.1, read as the reverse complement.
GACTGGGAACTCAGCTGGCGTGAAGAGGAGAGGGAAGAGCGACACGTGACCAGCCACCGCCAACGGCCGGAACGCACTCAGGTGTCGTCGGTCCCTCAATGCAACGAGACTGAAGGGAATGATGACAAGGAGGATGGCCTTCTCGTGAACGTGCCAGCCGAATAAGAATGAGGCATAGCCGCAAAGGGTCACGGCGCCAATAAAGTTCTCCCAGTTCCCGGTCGCCTGTCGGAACAGTTTAATGAGGGGGAGCACCTGGAAGAACAGGGTCAGGATGAAGCACGTCCATGGGCTGATATCAGAGAGCACCGCGAATGACGTGTCTCCTACAAGACCGCGAGTGACGCTCTGCAAGGCATCTGCGTTGACAGGCAAGCCGAGTTTCGGTGCGACTATCAGATGTTAGAGACAACAAAACCCCGAGGAAAGCGAATTGACGGCTTACGGTGGATCAGGACACGGTCCGCAAAGGAATAGAGTGCCCAGATATTCGGCGCCCAGTAGGCATGGCAAAGTCCCCGCGAAAAGGGGAACAGGCGGCTCAAAAGCTGCGGGATCTGGCCCATGGCAGCAAACGGCCCAAACGCAGCCCCGAAGATTCCGCAGATGCCCAAGCCCAACTTGATGCAATTCAGGAATCGAATCCGGAAAATCGACTTAGGCGAAAGACAGTACGTTCGGAGGAGGAAAATGAAATAGGCCGGGGCGAGGTAGAGGTAGATGTGCTTGAAGCACAAGAGAACGGCAAAGATGAACCCGCTATACAGCAGAGTCCCCTTGGAGCGCGCAAGAACCAGCGACATCACCAGGATGCCGTACATGAACCCATTGTACTGAAAATGAATGTGGTCGATTATGAGCAGTCCGGGGGACAAGATGATGGAGAGGGCGGCCACATGGGCGGCGCGGCGCGAACCCAAGGGCGACAAGTCGACAAAGGCCTGCAGCGCCCACACGAGCATGAGCTCGGTGATGATAACGGTCGTGCGCTGGAAGTACACCGTCTGCCAGCTATCATAGTCGAGATTATAGACGCGGACCATGAGGGGATCGACGAGACGGGCGACGTGGGCGAGCACCCATTCGAAGTAGGCGAAGAAGGGGGGGTAGTCGAGGGTCCATTCCGACGTCTTTTCGAAGTACCACTTCTCAAGAGGGAGACTTTCCGTGATGGCAAGCCAATTGCGATGGACCTCGAAGTCGGTGGATTTGCTACGCAAAGCACGGCAGTTAGAAATAGTAGACGATAGAGGCATCCACGCCGATGGGGAGAGAGAGAGGCTCACTAAGCTGGGAACAAGAGGACCTTGAATGCCGCGGCCACCAGCGCCACCTGGGTCAGCGTCGGTTGGGGTTCAGTCATTTTTTTTTTCACGATGGTCGCTTCTTGAGCGTCAGCCTCATGACCTCGGAACTTTTATGTGACCAAAGCCCAGAGGCTGCGCAGCTGCTACCACGTTGAAGGGTTCCAAGGTTGGCAATGTGCGAGATGCATGTGTTGCAGGAGGTCTCACTGAGCCAAGTATCCAATTAGCCCCTGTGCATTGGGCTTGCTGGCTGTGCGCTAGACCTGTTGTGGACACCGCCTTCCGCTTGTGCAAGAATGCATAAGGGGAGCTCGATGTGTTGTTGGTGTGGTTGTCTGATTGTAAGAAAAGGAATGAGTGACGTGGTCCCTAGTTGTCCAGCTTGAAGTCCACTCTTGATTTTTGGCAGTGTCTTGTCTCTCTCGTGGACTACATAGCCCTGCATATCAACTTGCACAACTGTTGCGTGGTGGCAGAATATAGGGTAATTACTTCGTATTACCCAGGAAGCAGGTGCTATGGAAGTTTCCTGCCATCCATTGGAAGTGGAAACCCGTCGACAAACGGTTGGTGTTCGGGCCCCGCATATCCGGGAGCCAATGATTACCTAAGTCACTTGGGGAACGACAACCTCCCCGGGTCCTCGCGAGCCAACGACGAACGTCTCCTTTGTGCAACGCTGCCAGTGCTTGACCCAACCACGACATCATGTCTAATGCACCTAACCTCCCGAGCTATTGATTTGATGATATAGAAAAACCTGTACAGGGTGATCCACAGGTAAAAGAAATGGTGTTCCTCGAGTCAAGGATTATTGCAAGCAGCTGTTGCCGAGGAACCTACTACACCATGCTCATTATCACGATTGTATCACTCAGAATCCCATAACGTCGGGCTTCAGTCTCTCTTCATAGTGGCTAGACATAAGGCCCACAAGGCCAGTAATTCCATTCCTTCATCCCCTTGCAAAACTCAACAACGCCTCTCGCCTTCCGCACCACCTCAAAACCGTTACCGGAGTCACCTCGACTTTTCTATCAACTCAGACTCTCACGTCTCTCAACTCCAAACACACCGCCACAAACACCGCCAGACGAATTTGAGGCCCGAGCCTTGTCTCTTATTCTACATCAATTATCACCTTCAGGGCACCATGCTTGGATGCTTCTCCAAACGTCGCATATGCCTTTTCCATCTCACCAAGCTTGAAGTCTGGAGAACTGCATCAGAAATGACCTCGTTCAAGGCGGTTCGGGTCCACTTACGATGTGTGATCAGCTGTGCGGGCTTCAGCTTGCCCGACTGAACGAGCTTTAAGAGCATCGGGGTAGTCGCCGTGTCAACGAGCTTAGCACCAATCACTAGTCACCATCATGTTAGCAACTGACAAACAGTAATCTTCCACCAGGAACCAACTCACAGATGTTCTTGTCCCACAGGTTCTCAAGATGGAGGTCCACCTTGGTACCATGTACTCCTACGTTCGCCAACACGCCGCCAGTGGCCAGCAACTTCTGGCAAAGCTCAAAGGTGGCTGGGATACCGACAGCCTCGATGACCGAGTCACACCCCTTGCCGTCAGTCAATGCCTTCACCCTGGCGACGGGGTCCTCCTTGGAACTGTTGATGACCTCGCAAGCGCCGACCTTCTTAGCAACCTCCAGTCTCTTGTCATCCATGTCGATGGCAAAAATCTTGAAGGGGGAGTACATCTGGGCCGTGATGATTGCCGCCAGGCCAATGGGACCAGCCCCCACGACGACGACAGTACTTCCAGGCTGGACCCGGCCGTTGAGGGTGCCGCATTCCAGACCGGTGGGGAAGATGTCGCTGAGCAGGACGAGGGAAGCCTCATCGGAACCCACTGGGATTGCGTGGAGACTAGAATCGGCATGGGGAATGCGGACATACTCTGCCTGCGTCCCATCGATGGTGTTGCCGAGGATCCAGCCACCGGAGGTGCAGTGGCTGTACATGCTCTTGCGACAGTACTCACAAGTCGCGCAGCTGGAGATACAAGAGATGAGGACCCTGTCTCCCTTCTTGAAGCGCGTCACGGAGGGGCCAGTCGAGTGGACAATTCCGACGCCTTCATGACCCAGCACTCGACCGGGCTCACAGGTAGCCACATCACCCTTGCGGATGTGGAGATCTGTCCCACAGATAGTGGTCTTGGTGACTTTGATGATGGCGTCGGTTGGGGCCTTGACAGTAGGGAGAGGCCTATCCTGAAGAGTGACTGAGCCGGCGCCACTGTAGACGAGAGCCTTCATGGTTGGGTAGGGAGAGGTGGTAGGTATTTTGGGATGTAATTGGATTGTTGGAGAGGACTTTTTGGTGGCTCAGAGATTCTCTAAGCTGGGTAAGATGTAAAATGGGAGAAGTGAGAGGAGAGAGATGGGAGAGGACGTCATCTTAGAGGAGTGTCTCGGGGGGGTTATATACAGTTTCATCACTCTGACCTGAGGATCCTCTGACGCCTGCGGGATGAAGCCCGCACAAGACTTAAATCATGCAAATATCCATCACGAGATGTTGGTCCCTAAAACCAGACAGAAGTGCCAATGAGGCGTTAGTGTCACAGCGGGTGGTCAGACAATGATCGGGGGTTGCCCCAGGTCTTGTCGGGGACTACCCCAGGTTATTTCGGGAATTACCCCAGATCTCGTTTCACGCACGAGCGGGGAAGAGGAGACCTGCTACGATGAGCACGAGGTTGAAGCGCGATACCGGACCCCCCCGGTTGAGAGGAAGGGGAGCGGAGATTGAGCCGCAATTGGGGGGATTTTCTGGAGGGAGGTTGGTCGGAGTAGGAGGAGGAGGAGGTGGTGGTTGACGCCCGCTGCGCGATCGACGCCGCAGACGCGTGGTTTGCGCAATGCGGGAACGGAGGGGGGAGGTGTTGGTCGGAGAAAAGAAGCTCGTGGCGCGCTAGGACGGGAATGATGGTGATTGAGGGTGATCTGACGATCATTGCAAAGTATGGAAACGGAATCTGGTTCGCGGAGATTTCGGGGATGCAAGTCCTTGGTTCTTGCGGGATGGAATAAGGTAGGTAAGCTGACGTTGCTGCTGCTGCCGCTTGCTCCTTCCTTCCCATGCGTTGTTGTATTTTTTGGTTCGGCTCGGGCGGGACTCGGTGATAACACCACAAATGCCATGAGCCAAGAAGACATGATGAGCATCTGACAACTGCCGAGTGGTAATAGTAGAATGTCATATCGATGAGCCAAGTTAATTGCTATCAAGAACCACCCGATCGAATCTCCTAGCAAGATGGATGTCCGTCTCCCCGACACCTAACCCCTCGCCTCAATCACCCCACGACGTTGTTCGCAAGCCAACCTCCGTCATGACTGACCCCCTTCCAACCCATCACTCCAATTGACCCTCAAGTCAGCGGCGCTCCCTCAGCGGCAAGAGTCGCATAAAATAACTTCGTCTGTCCCGTGATAATCATACGTCCGCGACCAGCAAACTGGAAATTGGCAGCCTGCGCCCCCGTGAAGATCTTCCCGATCAGTTTCCCGGAGGGGTTCCAGACGTGCACGCCGTCACCGCAGCCGGCGTAAACATTGCCCTTGGAATCGCAGTGGACACCTGTCGTGGTCAGTATATCCAAATATCCGTCGGTGGTTGCGTTGATGATGATGGGGGTTGACTTACCATCTGGGATCCCGGCGGGAACATAGGCAAATGTTTTGCGGTTGTCCCAAGTGCCGTCGTCGTTCACGTCGAAGCGATAGCTGTCTCCTATCAGCGCCAGCACCCTAAATGAAATGTCCAGAACTAAGCATACACAGAAGCTGGGTTGGAAAGATTGCGACCGTAGAAAGCGCTGTTGGCTCCAGTGTCTGTCACGTATGCGTGGTGCCCGCTTGGGGAGAAGGTAATACCTGCACCAATTGTCAACCAGTCGATCCTTGGGCTCGACCTTTCAGTCAGGACCTACCATTCGGCAGGACAAAGTCATCTGCAACCACAGCCACGGCGCCAGTCTCCAAGTTGAGCCGGTAGGCTTGGTTTCGGAGCCCCGGTGGAGGGCGAAAGTCCTGGTAGTACCCATAGAGGGTGTCAGTGAAGTAGACGTCCCCGTTGCGAGGGTTGACGGCCACGTCGTTGAGTGAGTTGAACTGTCGACCGAAGAAGTTGTCCAAGAGGACTTTTCCAGTGTCAGTTCCGATCTACAAGGGGATAGATGAAGCCGCTGGTTAACACTGACCAGTCGCGTTGTAAGGTTCCCGTGGGTTCACGAGATACAGCGCCGATGCCACATGGGAACCCTGACCTTCTCCCGCAAAGATGATTTGGCCTTTGTAATTCGTGCCCCCTTGAGAAATCGTGTGAGCGATTGTTGTAGAATATTGACGGTAATTGGGACCATACCGTTGGGGTTGATGACCTGTGGGTTAGACGACACAACCGTAACATTCACTTCATCGTTGGGATCAGATGACTTTCGCACAGCTTCAGCTTCGGAAAGGCATATCTTTTGAATGACGGAGGATTTCTTGAGACCTGTCCCCGCTGCTGGAGCCCCTGCGTTTTGGACGAAGAAGACCTCGTCTTCGGGGGGATACCTGGAGGATGTCAGCCACCTTTTTCTGTACAAGCACACTCACAGGTACAACACTCACCACACAACGGCTTCGTGGAAGATGGGATTAGTATCAGACGTCGCGATGACCGTCAACGAGGGATCAGGACCGATCACGTCGTAAAACTCCTCGTCGTATATGTGGAAGGGTCTTGCGGAGAGGGACTCGAGAGTGACGCCAGGCCAAAGGAAGATCTCCTCGAGTAAGCAATCGGAGGACAAACGAAAAGAACAAGGACCATGGAAAATAACAAAGACATACCGATAAATCATTGGCGACATTTGGTGGTGGCACCGTGCCGAGGACATTCAAGGCCTTCTGGTCAATGACCTGAGCCTGAGGCGGCACCGCAGCGAGGACACCCCAAGTCGGGAGCATTGTGGTAGTGAGTAGCGACACTGCTGACGGCATGGTGTTTCTATCACTTTATCTGCAGAAAGAGAAGCTGAATTCCCTGCAAATTGGAGAGATGGGAGCAGCTTAATACTGATTTATTCTCCCGAGTCCACGATAATGGTTGATGCAGTGGGTGGGGGAAGAAACGCCCGCGGGTAAGACAAACGCAGGAGAAAAGTCACCACCCAAAAACGAGATCAACATTACACAGCGCCGCGAACTTCTGCCTCTGGCTAAGCCTTGTCTAGCAACCGCGACCATTTCAATTTCGTCTGTTGTTTCTTTTGTTTGGTGACGTCCCGAGTGTCTTGAACCTATTACGACTTTTGTCGGGTGTAAAATTCGCAGCCACTGACACACACACCCTTTTCCTTCTCCCGCAGAGAGGTCGTGAGTTGGCGGCATGGTTGAGATTCCCGATGGACTTTTTTCTTTTCTTTTTTCTTTTGGACGAAAAGATCTGTTTTTGATGAATTACTCTAGTGCCAGGCGAGATAGACGTTCTCGCAATAAGTACTATATCGCTGTGAGTTGTCGAAACCACACCCAATGCAAAAACTGAACGAAATAGCTGCTGAAATAGCAAAAGAGAGAGACAAGAAAGGCAAAAAAGAAGTTTGAATGATCCAAGAACCGTCCGAAGTGCGATCGCTGGGAATCAACCCGACTCTATTGCTGTCAATCCTCTGAATGATGGAAGGTAATAATGCTAACCACCGACGTGTTACGGGAGTTCATTTCACTTGCACCAAGTGTTCACCAGTCCTCTCTATGCGAGCCCGTCACGTAACCTTTATTAATTGATCCCCGTATGACAGTGTGGTGCTTCTAGAAGAAAACTGTCTTTATAGTGGCAGGCCTTCTTCATCCGTGTGTGTACGGGAGGAAAGAGAATCAAACGTAGACCCAATCACCTCAGTATTGCACTATCAGGGAAATTCTACCCTCTTAATTCGACTCGGCTAGCTTTTCGAAACTCCAAGCAACTAGCACCGTGTGAGTACGTCTTCTAGGTAGAGTGCTATTGCTCAAGTAATAGGAAGAGCTCCCCAAGTGTCTTGGACACGGCTACAAGGAGCTGTGTGATTTCCAATAGTCGCAACCTCCCTACTTTTCATAATCCACGCAGCCAGTTGCGTTCCTCAAGCCTCCACAACGTACGGGGAAGGGAACAAAAAAAAGAAGAGATTTCTTTTCCTGAAGCAATAAAAAACATACAACAGCGAGGATTCCCCGGTCGTCACCGACCCGAGTACTGATTCGCCGCTTCTTGGTTTGACGAACGGGGAGCAGACGGGACCCGGTATTTTCCAAGAGCTATGGTCGTATGTGGAGGATGGCGATGTTGGGTCGGGTTAGGTAAGGAGAGAGGAAACATGGTGAGGCTTTTGACGATATGCCCGATGACTAAGCGGACAGAAAGTTATATATCTACCTAATGTGAGCGTCTCTCCTCTCGAGCAACGTAGTCTGTCAACAACCCCCTGAGACAAGAAAACCAACCACCTTCGCATTCATCTGTCCCGAGCAACGATCAACATGCTGGGTATCGGACCGCGTAACAATGTTGGCCCTCGTCGTACCTCGCCATGAGCTAGCCCCTTTACGGTATGACCTGGTGTTGCTCGACTCAGTTCGCAGTTTAGCCTCATCTGGGGTACCTATCCCCGGGTCATTTGGTCCTCTCGGTTTTTCAATCACGGCCTAATCCTCTCTTCAGCTCGCCCAGTAATGGCTCGGGTTGCCAAGAACTTCGGTCTCAGTCATTGCGAAACCCGACTCCAGAACCCCCGGATAACGCAGGGATTGGTGAATGACCTCCCCACGGGGGAGCTCCAGACTCCAAACCAAGGTTCAAACGGAGAGGAGTGGAATGCTTTCCCCGCATTCATCCACATCCAGGAGTCGTTCTCGGGATCAGTTCTCGGGATCCTGAGCGCTAGGCTGTATAGACAATAGCTTAGTTGCACTCTCCTGATCCTAGTTACTACTTTGACCCCGGACTATAATATTGACTAGGACGCCGCTGCTCGAGTTGCCCGACCATGAACAGAAACAACTTATCATCTCTTCTATCTCGTTGATTTTGCCTGGCTTTTGATCAAACTGAAAAAAAAAACATGGCCAACGAACCCAAAAAGTCAACAGAAAGGACAGCCCTCCCGGCAGAGGAGCTAGAGCATCAGAACTACAGCACAAAGCCGGCCGATGTCGCGCTCGATGCTGCCGCTCAAGGTCAGACTACGACGGGCTACGAAACCCTGACCATCTGGGAAACCGTCAAGGCCTTCAAGGTTGCAACGCTCATTTGCTTTGCGGCCGCCTTTAGTGCTGCCACCGATGGCTACCAGATTGGGTACGTTGACTTGACTCACTGCTGACAAGTAGCTAATATCTTCAAGAATCAACGGCAGTATCATCGCCAACAAAGGGTTTGTTGCTCAGTTCGCAACTGAGACCAACGCCCAGGGGGAAGACTACCTCGCCTCACCCATTCTCGCTGGCTGGTCCTCCATCATGTCGGTCGGTCAGATCGTCGGCATGACTACGCTACCTTTCTTAACCTCTCGATTCGGCCAAAAGCCAACCATGTTTATATACTAGTTCATCATGGCTCTGAGCGTCATGACCGAGACCTTGACCCGCAGCTGGCCGCACTGGCTGATCGGCAAGTTTCTTGCTGGGTGAGTCGTCAACCGATCCTCAACCTCTGGGCTGTGTGGACTAACAGGGGCGGACATCAAGCGTCGGAGTCGGGTGTATGCAACACACGCTTCCAACATACATCGCTGAGATCTCCCCAGTGCGTATTCGAGGCGCCATGCTCATGTGCTACTCGCTCTGGTGGACAGTCGGCGGTCTCTTCGCGCACGTCGGGCTTCAGACCATGGCCAAGCAGCACCCATACGAGTACCTGACGCCCGTCTACACCCAGTTCGCACATGTCGGTCTGATGTTTATCATCTACGTCTTCCTGCCCGAATCTTCCGCCTGGTGCGTCGGCCGCGGCCTGGAAGCTCGCGCCAAGAGGGAGATGACCAAGATCTACCGCGGCGTCAAGGACTTCAACCTCGAGCAGCAATACCAGGCGCTGTGCCTCATCGTGGAGCACGAGAAGGCCGTGGCGGTTGAGCAGAGGAACGAGCACTGGTACGCCATCTTCCGTGGGGTAGATGGCCGGCGCACCCTGACTGCACTCTGGACGCTCCTCACCCAGCAGTTTATCGGTCTGACTCTGTTTTTGACATTTGGTACCTACTTCTTCCAGCAGGCTGGCCTTGATGATCCCTTCCAGATCAAGTGCATTGTCTCTGGCATCAACATTGCCTTCACGCTGGTCTTCATCGTCCTCGCCGACAAGATCGGTCGTCGCTATCTCGCCTGCTCCTGCACGGCGCTCTCATGCATTTCCTGCCTCGCCATCGGCATTCTCGGCGTTTCTCCCAAGGTCCACGCTACCAATATCATTTTTGTTCTTTTTGCAGTTCTTTGGAGTAAGTGGTTCCTTTCCCCTGTCCTGTTGACGCACATGGGATTATACCCTTTAGTATATAGAAGACTAACCGTTGGACTAGACATCGGAATGACGGGCAACGGCGCCACCGGCTGGAGCTTTATTGGAGAGATTTCGTCACAGCGCCTCCGTCCTTATACTGCCGGTTTTGGCGCTGCCGTCACCTGTATCGTTGGCATTGTCATGAGCCAGCTTACGCCTTACATGGTCAACGCCAACCAGTGGGCCTGGGGCTTCAAGACGGGGTTCTTTTATTTTGGAATCGGCGTGCCCTTTGCCATTGGAATGTGGTTCATCGTCCCTGAGACGTCTGGGTACGTTGCCCTTCATTTGATCTCCTGTTTGCTTCAAGATTCTAATAGCCATTTAGTCGTTCTGCTGCTGAGTTGGACGAGCTATTTCAACGCAAGATCCCGGCACGGAAATTCCACAAGACTGAGACTGCCACTCAACGTCTTATCAGGGCCGAGAACTCGGGACTGTAAACGTCGATACTCTCTGTGTCTTGCTTTTTGCCCGATGTTGAGGAGTGGTGGTTCGATTCAGCAGAAGAAGACTTGATGGAGGAAATGTTGGTTTATGAAAGCTGAGTGTACCAGCGTCAAATATGTGAGCGAGGCTTTCATGTAAGATTGAAATACATTGAAATATCAACCGAGCACAACTGAGCAGTTTCGCAATGGCAAGTGAAACAACACTGCTGTACTCTGTGCTAGGTCTGTCGTCACATATGTCTCGGCTGACGATAAGACAAGTCGGTCAAGTCAGCCACGTCTTACAACCAAGCAATCCTTGACATTAGACACATCACGTGATGATATGAAGGATCTCCCATAAGCAAATTTCCCCTCAGGAAAGTGAAAAAAGCGGGTTTTGAGACCTTGTTGTTTTGTAACCCCGTTGGAAACTCAAATTGCCACGCTCGTGAGTCGTCAAAACGCGCTTCGCCTAACGGTCAACAACCCCTGGAAACGTCAACTGCGGAGCTTGCCCACCACCAATGGGTCAGTTTCTTCCGCTCCTAGGCCTCGCGGCCGCAGGGTCGGTCCTGTACATGTTCTACTGCGGCTACAAGACGAGAAAGATCTTTCAATCGCTGCAGAAGCAAGGAATTGTGAGCTCAATTCCTGGTCTCCCCCCCCCCTCCCCTCGGTTTCGATGTCTGAGTCTGGGCTAAGCATTGATTAATTGATGGTTCACTCAGCCTATCATGAAGCACTCGATGGTTCTCGGACATCTAGAAATCATTGGGAAGCTCATGTCCGAGGTTCCGTCCGATGCTCACGGTGATTACATGATGATGAAGATCATGGAGCATTGGGAAGAATTGTTCCCCAATTGTTCCAAGCGTCCGGCTGTGGCATACCTTGACCTCTGGCCCTTTGCGCCCCCGACTATGATTTCTCTTAGTCCACACATCGCCTCGCAGTTCACGCAGGATTATTCACTCTATAAGGCTCACCAGCAGAAACGGGTCCTGTATCCGTTGACCAAGAATCTGGACGTGTCGTCCATGGAGGGCGCCGAGTGGAAGGTCTGGAGGAAGCGTCTTAACCCGGCGTTTAGCATCCAGAACATCACCAGCCGCATCCCGGATATAATTGAGGAGGTCCAGGATTTTGTCGACTATCTTGAGCGCCAGGCAGGCAAGGACGGGCAGTGGGGGGATGTTTTCCCGTTGCAGGATGCCACGTTCTCGCTAACCCTGGATGTGATATACCGATTCACCTTGTCAGTCAAAGAGTTGCAGGCTGTGTTGTATAACTTATCAGAGCTAACACCGTCGCCAGGAACAAACGCTTCTCTGAACAAACCAAGGGCCGCTCCCCAATCACTCGAGCAATGCTGGACACCATCGAGAGGTCGGTTTTTTTCGTCACTGTAGCAAACTTCTTCTCCTACATGAGCCCCTGGCGTAGATTCAAGCTCTGGAACAACTACCGAGTCATCACCAAGCACCTCAATCCCCATCTCGAGAACCGTATCGCCGAGATCCAGCGGGACCGGCAGCTCTCCAACAAGACGCTAGTCGATCTCATCATCCAAAGCCTCGACGAGGAAAAGGGGGGGCCAGACGCCACCGCTCCATCTGCTCATTTGAACAAGGACTTTCTCGAGATGGCCGTCGGTCAGATCAACAGCATGCTCTTCGCCGGACACGACACCACCGCCACGACCCTCTGCTGGCTGATGTATATCCTCTCCCAACACCCCGAAGCCATGGCCAAGGTCCGAGCCGAACACGACGCCATCCTCGGTTCGGATCCCCGCGAGGCCGCTGCCAAACTCAGCCAGAACCCAGCTCTCGTCAACAGCCTCACCTACACACATGCGGTGCTCAAGGAGTCGATGCGCGTGCATACCAACGTCGGGACCATGCGTCGCGGCGAACCGGGCTTCTTCCTCATCGGACCCGCCGAGTCCGGTCCCGAGTGGGCGGGCAAGCGTCTCCCGACGGACGGCTTCGTTGTGTGGGATGGCTCGTTCGCGGTGCACAGGAACCCGGAGGTGTGGCACCGGGCGGACGAGTTCGTGCCGGAGCGCTGGATCGTGACGGACCAGAGCGATCCCCTGTACCCGTCCAAGAACGCGTGGCGATCGTTTGCCGCGGGGCCGAGGAACTGCATCGGGCAGCACCTAGCCGTTGTGGAGATGAAGCTTGTGATGGCGCTGATTGCGAGACGGTTTGATATCGAGTGTGCGTGGGAGAAGTGGGATGCTGTGAGGTGAGTTTGCATCGCAGCGACGCCGTTGTACTTTCTTGTTTTGTTTTTGACTTGCTGACGAATGAGTGTAGTAACCCTAAAAAGACTCCGACGGTTTGGGGGGATCGTTGCTATCAAGTTGGGACGGATACGCCGCCTAGAATTAAGGATGGCATGCCGGTGCATGTCAGGATTTGTGTGTAGATGGATGGACATGACATACATGAATGCACAGGATGTTGAGAGACTAGTCGTATTAGTCTAGCTCATTTTATATCAAAAGTAGAACTGGTGGAATCGATCATCAGAGAGATAAAGAACAAAAAACTCTGCCACTCTAAAACCGAGTAATTCGCAAGTCAAATCCTCATCACTTGTCCTTGACTTTCTTTGCTGTGGTGTGACAAGTGCTGTTGTGTAGTCCATGGCCTGTGCGCACCCTATATAAGCCCCAAAAAGCTGCGGTTCACGCAAAATCTCCCGAGACGTGGTTTCGCCCCCGTGTTCTAGTTGGTTATGAAGTGGCTCTTATATTTCCATTACAAACTGGAAGATATGCCAAGGTCGCCAGTTCGAGCCTGGCCGGGAGCAACCTTTTTGCTTTTTTCTCAACCCTGCGTAGCAGATTACTTGCTCTTTCTTTTCCTTATTCTTGGTTTCTGAGATAGGTACTTAATCAATGTAGCTGGTTTTTTGGGGTGTAGTGGGAAAATCATCGTCGTTTGCATGTCAGTGAGTGATTACATAACATCCCCTCCTCTCCCCGCCAGGTAGACTGATCATGAGAAATACAACCAACTCTTGCTCTGTATCCTAACCTTACAACTTAGCGAATATCTTGCTGCAACTATCCTCACTTCAAACAGTAATTACAATGTCCTCCATTCCTCCCCCTCCCCTCGCTTCCAAGGCCACAGTAAGTCTCCTCAGCAACCTCATCCCATGACACAATCCAATAACCATCCATTCACACAGCTAGCCAACGGCCTCACCATCCCTCGCATCCAGCTCGGTCTATACATGATGACCAGCAAAGAAGCCGCCCAATCCATCCGTCTCGCCCTCCTAAGCGGCTACCGCGGCTTCGACTGCGCGCAGATGTACCGCAACGAGCGCGCGGCCGGTAAAGCCATCAACGACTTTTTGAAAAGCGAGGAGAATTTTCTCGGGCTGAAGCGCGAGGATATCTTTTACACGTCCAAGTTGAGTAGCAATAGTGAGTCCTATGGGCAGGTGAGGCGGTCGATCAAGAAGTCGGTGGAGGAGTCGGGGCTTGGGTATATTGATTTGTTCTTGTTACATAGTCCGTATGGGGGGAAAGAGGAGAGGCTGGTTAGTTGGAAGGCGGTGGAGGATGCTGTTGAGGAGGGTGAGGTGAGGTCAGCTGGGGTGAGCAACTACGGTGTTGCACATGTAAGTCAAGGAGAGAGGGGGGGGGAGGGAGGGCATGGTTTGTGGCGATTCCTGGCTAATCTGAGTTTCTAGATTGAAGAGTTGATGGCATCTGGTCCTCGCATCCGTCCGGTTGTGAACCAGATCGAAGTCCACCCGTTCAACACGCAGGAGAAAATCAGAGTTGTCTGCGCCAAGTATGACATCGCGATCGAAGCGTATGCGCCTCTCGCTCGAGCCATGCGCATGACACACCCGGTCATCGATGGGTTGGCGCAGAAGTACTCGTGCTCTCCAGCACAGATCTTTGTCAAGTATGATGGAGTTTTATCAGAGCTGGATTGGGGGGTTGTAATATGCTGACGCGGGTTAGATGGAGTCTACAGAATGGGTTCATCACGCTGCCCAAGACGACGAGTAGAGAGCGTATGGTCGAGAATGCCAGTGTGGATGGGTTTGAGATTTCGGAGGAGGATGTAGCGGTGTTGGATGGTTTGGATGAGAAGTTGGTTACGGATTGGTGAGTATCTGGTGTGTTGGAGATGGATTCTGTGGGATGTGAGGTTATACTGACGTGGATGTATGATGGAATAGGGATCCGACAGATGCGCCGTAAGAACGAGTAGGCGGCTTAGGTGGTTAACGGGTGGAATGTATATGCATGTAAAGGAAATCAAACATGGGAAACTGCTGTTTCCATCCCGTCCTTTCCGTTGCTGCTTCCATCTTACAAATGAAGTAGTACTCGTCAGTCAAGGTTCTGACGTAAGCAGTCTCGGGTAGGTAATCTTCTTCTGTCTAACATTTGACCCTCCAACTTGGTAAACCTGAACAACGCCAACACTACTCTGTACACCGACGCGACGATGTACGAACAACCGTCACCCAGCGACCACCACCTGGTTCAGCTACCCCTGCCAAGGACCTACTAGCCCCAGACTATTGGGCCACCCACCACCCCCCACCACTCAAGTGCGGGATGGTTCCTTCAGGGGGGGCCTTTTGTGGCTGTCGTATTGATGTGGCTGGACCCTCCTCGTTATCTAAACGATCGCGAGACCCCTTCCTCAAAGACTTGGAATCGAAAACAACCTATCCATTGTCAAAGGGTTCCCATAGCGCCCATCTCCCTCTCTCTTTCACTACTCAATATACATTTACCTATCTGCCATATTTTTTTTTGCCAAGACAAAGTCAATTGCCACAAATAATACCCCGTCAATTTCTTTGTCCCCTTCCTCCAGTCCCAAGCTCAGACTCTTTTTCCAGGGGCCATCACCCGCCACGATCACTAACAACATCCTTCACGACCACCTCCACCACCAACAGCCCCCCATCTTCTCGTTGTGCAAAGGTGTCCTCAGCCTCACTCACGGCCCCAGCCAAGTCCACCTTTTTTTTCCCACCAAACTTCTTCCAACCCTCGTACCATTCTCCGACTTCGCTCTCCTAACCTCCTCGGGGCAGCCATATCTTCTTCCTTTTTTTTTCCCTTTCTTTTCCTATTTTATTTTTATTTTTGGGGCTCGCGTGGTCTTGAGAGACAACAGAATACTTACCCCGTTTGCGCCTACATACCTATCTTCACCTCTCTTCCACTGACACCTTGGGAGAGTGAGTCGCGTGGTCTATATCAAGAGATTCCCCTCCCTCAACCATGCGTGTCTCCTTTTCTCTGGCTGCGCTGCTGGCAGCCAGTCTCTCGCAGGCCCAATACCTCATCAGTGAGCTCAGTTTCGGCCATGCCGGGAGGTCAGTCCCCCTCTTCTTCCTCTTCCTCTTCCTGTTCCTCCTCCTCTCCTCCGCCCCTCCTCTCCCTCTCATCTACATAGAACAACCAACTAACCCCCCTCCAGGATAAGCCCCCCCGAGTCCCGAGGCCAGATCCCCAACTTCGCCCTCCAGGGCAACCCCGCGGTCCCCGAGGTCCTCTCCAACCGCATCATCATCACCCCCCTCGCCCCCGGCAACCAGCGCGGCGCCATCTGGGGCCAACAGTCCCTCCGTCGCACCCAATGGGTCGCAGACGTCGACTTCCGCGCCAACGGCGGCGAGCGCGGCGGCGGTAATCTCAACATATGGCTCGTACGCGACGGGTCTACGGCCGTCGGGTCTAGTAGCATCTACACCGTCGGCAAGTTCGAGGGCATGGCCCTCGTGGTTGACATGCATGGTGGCTCAACCGGTATGGTGAGGGGGTTCTTGAATGACGGGTCTACCGATTATAGCAGGGCGAGCAATGTCGATGAGCTCGCCTTCGGTCACTGCAGCTACTCGTACCGCAACCTTGGTCGTCCTTCCCAGATCAAGCTCCGCCAGACCGCACGCTCGTTCCGTGTCGAGATTGACGGCAACCTGTGCTTCGAGTCCGACAAGATCAGCCTCCCAGCCGGCTACCAATTCGGCGTCACAGCTGCGACCCCCGACGTCCCCGACTCCTTCGAGGTCTTTAAGCTAGTTGTCATGACCGACAACTCCGAGGCCGAGCCTGTCCAACAGCAGCAACAGCAACAGCAGCAGCAACAACAACAACAGCAGCAGCAGCAGCAGCAGCGCCAGCAGTCTCCCAACAAGGACCCCCCCAACCGCAACGCCGCCACCAACTCCGACAGCGAATACGTCGACGAAGACCCCGACACCTTCCAAACCTCACGCACTCAATTTATGGACCTCCACAACCGCCTCCAAAACACCAACCACCAGCTCTCCTCTGTCCACCGCACCGTTTCCCGCCACCAACAACAAGACGAGAAGCGCCACGAGGAGCTCCTCCAGCTCATCGGCGAACTCCGCGCCGACATGCGCAAGCTCGACGAGGTCGGCGAGCTCAAGGGCCGCATCCTCTCACTCGAGAGGGACATCCAGAGTCTCAAGCGCGAGTTGACCCGGAAGCTGCAGTCCACCGAGCGTTCCGTCAAAGACGTCCTCACGAGCCACCACTCGACTCTCTCCGAGGCTGTTATCCAGAGCACACCTGGTCATCGCTTCGTTGTCATCTTCTTCCTCGGAACCCAGTGCGCGCTGGTGGTTGCTTATGTGATTTACAAGCGACGACGAGCGACTATGCCCAAGAAGTACTTGTAATCAAGGAGCAGCAGGAAACGAGGAGGAGGGCCATGGATAATAAGTATTCTAGTAATCCCCGGGTTGTGTCGTGTGTATCTAAAAGCAAAAACAGTGACGTCTCTCCCCCTGTCGCCGTCACCCTCCCCTTGATGTTTTTGCGTCGTTTTTTTTTCTTCGGTTACTGCGTTTGATATATATGCCTTGACTTATTTTCTTGTATATTACATTACATCCATGTCCTGGAACGGGGGGCTGGCACAGGGGAAGAAGACAATTCACGAAATTTGAATCAACAATGAGCAGACGTTTTCCACGTTGTGATGTCAATTACAATTTCTCACATTCATTAAATGTCCTCATTATCTAACAATCGTATACCCGCTGTTCTTCGGGCAATCTCGCAATCCTGTACGTCCTGCCTGGTATTATCCCACATATCCCTCCATCCGATCCCATCCCTCGCTTCTGTTGTCATTTGTAACGTTCCCCTCGTAGGAAAAGAGGTGACTTGCTGCCAACCGTCTCAGACGGCCTCGAAGCCCCCGTTGATGACCTTGAGGAGCTCATCACCCTTAGGCGCTTCCCATGTCAGGTTCTCATACCCATCGGCTGTGACGAGAATGTCATCCTCGATGCGGACGCCTCCGACGGGGTAGTACGACTCCAGAACTTGAGCGTCAATGAAAGCGGCGTGCCGAGGGTCGTTGAGGAAATACTGCTGGATGTAGGGCTGGCAAAAGTAACTAGGAAAGCAGTGTTAGCACAGCCAACTCAAAAGAAGGGCATGAAACCAAAGGAGGGGGGCCCTTACAGTCCAGGCTCCACGGTTACGACCATGTTCGGTTGTAGGGCCTGCAAATTCTTCTGTGGCTGGCGCGAGGAAGCCAACCGTATCATATATTCTGTTGTCTGTGGCGCCATCATCTCGCGCTTCGAGGCTACAACATTATAGGTTTTGGGCGTGAGGAGCCTTTCCGCACCGCTCACGTCGTGGACTTCCAGACCAAGATGGTGCCCCAGTCCGTGGGGGAAGAAAGCATTGATGGTACCGGCGTTTCGAATGTCTTCGAATCTACCGCGCAAGATGCCCAAATTCTGGAGCCCATGGATGGCGATGTCGCTGGCTAGTAAGTGTAGTTGGTAGAACATACACCCAGGGCGGATGCTTGAGATACATGCATTCTGCATCTTTTCAACGATGGCATGAATGGCCCCGCCTTGGGCAGAGAAGGCTCCCGTGATGGGCAGGGTGCGAGTAATGTCGCTGGCGTAACATTGCCACTCGCACCCGGCGTCGAGGACGAGCATCTCCTTGCCTTCCAAGGTCTGGTTGTTTGCATCGTAATGGAGAGTAGACGCATTTGCGCCTGCACCCGCTATGATGGGGTACGCCTGAACACGAGCGCCCTGGGTAGTACAGACGAACTGGACGATGGCCTCCACACCCTGCTCGCTGCTGGTGGTCAGCAGGCGCTCTGCAACGGCACGGTGTGCGGCGGACGAGATCTGTGCAGCTTTCCGGATCAGGCCGACCTCGTAGTCGGTTTTAATGACCCTTGCCCGGTCCATGGCACCTTGCAGCTTTGTGGAGTCGACGATTACCAGCCCACGAGGGCCCTCGTTGAGCCGCGGCATCTGATTCTCGTGGAGTATATAAAGGGTTGCGCCGGAGCGCATTGCGCGATTCAGATATTTAGGCATCTGTGTTGTGTACCGGACGTCGTCAACGTTGTAACGACGCTTGGCCTCTGCAGCATCCGGGCTGGTACCATACCAGAGGACCTCTCGGGGCTCCACGTATGGAATCCACAAGATGAGACGGTCTTGACCGATCTCATAGGTGACGGCACACTCGCGAAAGTTCGCGCCACTCAGATAGTAAAAGCTGTTGACTGATGTGAGATGACGGAGAATGAAGAGGGCGGGGTGTAACATACTACCGCCTTTGCTTAAACGGAGGTGACTGGTCTGAGTCTTCATAGTAGCGGGCAGGTTCGCCGGGGAGGTAAATGAGGCCATCGGTGACGTTGAGCTCAGCGGCGACCTTTCGGGCGTGGA
Source organism: Fusarium robinianum (assembly GCA_013623725.1). Taxonomy (NCBI): domain Eukaryota; kingdom Fungi; phylum Ascomycota; class Sordariomycetes; order Hypocreales; family Nectriaceae; genus Fusarium; species Fusarium robinianum. The sequence continues at coordinate 868 of JABFFI010001134.1, read as the reverse complement.
GCTTAGCTTGAGGATGTTAGCACAAGGAATCGCAGTTATCGATGAGTCTACAGAATGTCACCTACCTGGATACTTGTCCTTTGGGATCTCCTCATCCCCATCATCTTCTTCTCCAGTCTTGAGTTCCAAGGACCTATCGCACAAGACGAGGTCAGCAACCTAGCCCGGCTCACGGTGGTCGGCGATAGCAATAAGGGAGGCAAGAAAAAAATAAATACTCACAAGGCATCGAACTCGTCTTCAAGAACGAGCTCATAGCTCGGCTTTCTCTTGACTTGATTCTTAGCCTCGTCTTCCTCGTCACTGCAGCGGATCAGGTTGGGTGGTAGATGAAATCGCGGCCGGGAGGCCATGGTCGCTATATAGGAGATGGCGATCTTGTCGTGCCTTTGATAGATGATTAGACAGAGAGTGGTAGGTTTGATTGAGATTTGAGAAGGAAAGAAGAAACCAACTTGTGTGCGTGATGGATTTTGCGTCTGGTGATGTTTGCTTTTTGTGTGTGGTGTTGTTGTGCGGTTGAAAGAAAACGTGGAAGGAGAGGTAAGGAAGGTTGCGAGGAGATAGGTACCGACCAGCGGTGACCAAAGAAGGCAGGAACTCGAGGTGGTGGTTCCTTCCTTCCTTCCACTCCCCGTTCGCGGTTGACCCCAGCTTAGCTCAGCGTGCCGACCTCCAACTTTCCAGCACTGAAAGCACTGAAAGCACTGAAAGCGTTGCGATAAGGAACGCCTCCCACATCAGTGGAAGCCAATGAGTGACGCAACCAGGGGAGCACAAAGGAGAAAAGAAACGGGATTCCTCAACGCAGGAATATTACTTCTCGGGTACCATATAGCCCCTAAGCATCAATCCCCCCCCCCCCCCC
>JABFFI010001132.1:0-26688 GCA_013623725.1 Fusarium robinianum | reverse complement strand
AAGGTAGGTAGGTAGGTAGTTCTCGGGGACTTTTAGTGGATTCGTTCGAACCACAGGGCAAAGGCTAGTGGCTCCTAATCAAGCAGCTGAAGCCCAGCGTCAAATGTCCTCCAGCGGGCAGGTGGGCTCCATGGTACTGGAACTGGAAGGAGTGAGGTACGGCGCTTGAGAGGCTGGAAGTACAGGTACCGATGGATACCTCCTCAAGACTGCGAATCCACCTCAAGCTACGTCTAACGGGTACCTGATCAAAGTACCGTGACCCCTGAGTCTAGCGCCTGTCGCCGGCGGGGCCTGGCGTCTGGTGGTACCTCGAAGCCGCCGTTCCTGCAGGTACCGGGGGAAGGACTTGAGGCAGGGCATTTGCGCCTCGGCGGCAGCTCCAGTTCTATCACCTCCCGGTACCATTAATCGACGGACACATTGGTATCTGTGCCATCCCATCAACTGACACCACGTCCCATGGGAGGATGATGTATCGACCGGATCATCATTGTCTCTACGGAGTGGCTCTGTGTGAGGCTTTGCTCGGTTCCAAGAAAACAAAGGGTTTTACACCATTAAAAAAAGAAAAACAAGACGTGGTGGAGCGGGTGCATGAGGTCTTAGACACAGCCCGGGTGAGGTACCAGACGCGCAACAGATACGTAGGCACAAAGAAAGCAAGGAAAAAGAAGAGACTTCCCGCGAGCTATGGAATAATATAAATTGATATTTAGGTTCCCATTGAAGGGGCGTTCCTTGAGGAATAATGTGATGAACCAAACGATATAGTTGGCCCGGGCTTATTAGAGGGCGATACGCTCGGTGCTTTGTTTGCATAACCGTCAGTTGGATGATGACGATGGCTCGGTGATGATGATGGTGACTGTCATGACGGACCGGGCGTTTTTTTTTTGTCTGGTCGAAATGAGCATAATAGAAAACACATACGTATTTCGAAGCCAGTACCTCTGTCGCGCATCATTATGCTCAAGTCGTAGTAGTAGCTGCTGCTGCTTTGCCGCTCGGTCACGAGCTGGAAACAACAACAATGCTCGGACGGACAATGCTCGCGCCATGGAACGACCTCGATTGGTCTTGGTTCGTTCTCCGCAATTTCACCAGAGTTCCCGTCTCCCGCTTCGGTTGCCCTTTTTGAATCAAGGCTACGTCTGAAGCTAAGCCCAGTTTCGCCCAGAGCCCAATCCCTCATGAACGGGAGCTGGCTCGGTTTGACGTTGGCCTAGGTACCTACTGGTGGGTGGTCCTGTCTTGTTCTCCCAAAGGGACGGGAACCACAACCGGTATGTGACGGGCTGGCATTGACCAGTAATCTTACGAGTGGGCTTCTCGAAGGGGGAGATTTGATGATGATGATGGGTGGTGGTCTCAGCTTCTCGACGCTCTGGCCGCCCTCCAGAGGACGTAGGTAGGCGATTTACAAGTACGTACGTGGATGTACACACATAGTAGGGAGTAATAATCATTTGCTAGCTTCCCCGTTATGCAACGATATGGGAGATCATTCGGTCATGCCGTGCCTAATTGACGAGATGCCCTGTGCTTGGGAGGGAGGGAAAGGAAGGTTTGATTTGGGACAAACGTAATAGGAGGGATGTCTTTGTGCTTTAGACATGTGTGCTCCGTATGTTGTTGGATAGATCATCATGATGGTCAATGAAATGCAATATAAGCAGACAGGCAGTAGTGTAGAGTCAATACCAACTACATCCCATTCCACTCACACCGAGACGTGTATCCGTCTCCGTCTCTCCTCAACTCCTCCTCACCTCTTCCCTCCGCCGCACAAACATCAACCAACTTAACGTCGGCATATCGTAAGCCAGCCGCCCTCCTCCTCCTCCTCTCGGAGACAAGCGGACCCTCACTCCCAAACCGTCCGTTCCCACTTCTTTCGAGAAGCTCGAGTGGAAGGCCAGTCCCCAAACGCAACCGAGCGCCCACAAGCGCCGGCGACTGGCATGATGCCCTGGGTGGAATCGCCCGGTTTGATCTCGTCGTAGCTCCATCGAACCACTGCAGAAAGAAAGAAAGAAAGAAAAAAAAAACTAATAATCAAGGACCGAAAAAGTAAAGAAAAAGAGGTAGAGGTGGAAAAACTCGGATGGATCTCGTGATTGGGAACTGGGCTTTTGGCAATGGCCTTCTCTCTCATCAACCTATCGTCAAAACATTTCTCTCTCTCACCGTCGTCATATCACAGTTTCCCTTTCTCTTGCATCCTTGCTGGCTGGCTGGCCGAGATGTGAGCTGGGAGTCAGGGTTCAGGGTTGATCACCAGCAACCTCATCCTTACAACGCCGTTACCAGACTCTTTGCTGTACATCATCCTGTGCTGTGCCTCCCTCCCTCTCCTTGCTTCTTCCAAGAAACTACCGATGCAGCAAATTGACATATGCATGACGAGTCACCACGTTCCATTGCTTTTCAGTTCTAGCTCACCACCTAACATATCCAACAGACCAACCCTCGTGTGCCATGTCAGACAGCGATCCCACCTCTTCATCATCACCCTCATCTCCTTGAGAGGGGAGGGAAATCCTTCACGTAAGTACGGATAAAGGAGGAAGACTCCCTGGCCCGCGTCCCCAGAAACCCTCTTTGTTATTGTTTATGTTGAATATTATTATTATTATTATTATTATTATTGTTGTTGTTGTTGTTATTATTATCGTCGTTTGCCAGCAGGCCGCCCTTTAACGGCCAGATGCACGCGGGCCCTCGCCTTCATCCTTGTTTTTTCTCCCAGGCCTCCTTTCTCAATAAACGGGCTTCCGGGGTAATAGTTTACGCCTCTGTCTATAGAAACCCTCTCTGGCCTACTCCGTACTTAGCGAGGAACTAGGAATTTGATTGCCGTGTACCCCGGAACCCATATGTCTTACTTGTCGAATTACAGAGTCTCTGTCGCTCTATTCCCGTCCCGCCGACGGATAGCATCTCATCGAATTGTCTGTCTTGCACAAGTTTGGTGCCAAATCCATGCATCTAGCCATCCCGAGACAGGGTCTTTCCACTCCTGAAACACCCTAATTTCACATCTCCGATTCCCTCCCCTCCCCTCCCCTCTCCCAGCCCAGGCCAAGCAAGCCCCAGGACAACTTGACTTGGCAAAGAGCCCATCATCGCAGCGTGATGAGATGGCACATGCACACAAACACAAGCCGCTGCTTGCTATTATCCCTCTCACGTACGATTCCCATCGGCTATGCGCATAGGTCCAAGGCGCGGATACTCACGCTGCCTTCTTCGTGATTGTCGCCTGCCAAGGGTTGTCCCCCCGGCCCAAGCCCAGCATTGAGCGCCGGAGATGAGCTGCATTTCGCACAACAGGGATCCCGCTGACGTTGATCTGAGCCTGGCAGGGTGTAGGTCCTCAATGCGTCCAGCCGTTTCAGACGTCATCTCCCGGAATCACCGTCTATCACTTTGAGAAGTAGGTAACCTTGTTCCATGGGCGGCCAGTAGTTCTTACATCGTAGTACACGTAGATCGGAGAGGGGCCTTGGTTCCCGCACACCTACCCTATGCCGCCCAGGTGACTCGCGACGTGGAACTACTTCAGTCCTAGACATGCAAGGAGGGTTCCTCGAATAGATATGTCTACATACTCCGTATCCAGTCACAAACCAGGGCTCTAGGGTTGGGCGTCATAGCAGGCCCGGATACCTACGTGTGAGCCATATCCAACAAGCCAAGCTTCCAAACAACCGCTTTCCTGGCCCTGACTGGCTGGCTGGAAATATTGTCCTCCTCAAGCTCAACTCTCCTTGCTTTCCCTTCCAAAGGCTATTCAGCGACGCCACTCCTGCGCAGCCTGCAATATTTGCTTGTTCATGCGGCCGACGCGGTTATCCCGGCCTGATACTGGACAGCCCGGTCGCAGCTGGGGAAATGTGCAGCGGAAGGACATCCCGGCCAATGATCAAGTCATAAACTGGGCTCTATGTTACTCGCATCTCGGATCCTCTATGTAGCGTAGCTCTTCGCGATCGCATTGCATGCTATCAACTATCCGTCTCTAACATCGATAACCCTGGTCCTAAGTGTCCCCAAGATCCATCTACCCCCTGCTTGCTCTCTCATGTCTATACTCACGATGCCGTCTCTTTCTCTTCGTCCTTACCCTACCTCGCAGCACCATCTGCCGGGCTTGATCAACCCGGTCTCCACATACACGGCGATCCTTGCCCCCCAGCTGATCCCCGTCCAGTAACGGAGTTGCCAGGCGAGAAGCACTGAACAAAAGAAAGTCTTGCGGCAACTCCGCTCCTCATCTCGAATCAGAGAGACTTCCGAGCCGAGCATGAATGTTCCGGCCAAGGCTGATGCGCCGTGGGATTCTGGGACTTTGATAGTGCGTCCGCTATGGCAATATTACTGAAAACCGTCTGCCCAGGGCTGCCTCATAGCCAGACCATGAGCTAAGATTGAGGCAATGCGCCACCAATAAACGCCGTGTTATGTATGCATCCAATGCTTAGAGTTTGATAGAGATGTTGTAGTAATCCAAGGCCACGGCAATGCCTGTGACGGCCGCCAGGTACGCGACTAGTATCCCCATGGTGGTTACCGGGGTGGCATCAAGCGTCTTGACGGTCATATTAACAAGTCCCGTCAAGAGGTTCGCGATGAGAAACACCAGGAGCCCGTTTCGGTTAAAGGCTCGCAGCACACGGCTCGTTGCCTTTTCATATGCTTCCTTCTCCGTCCTTGAGTCCCCGGCGTTGTAGAACGCGGGGAAGAAGACGGTGTCCACAATGCAGAAACCCAAAAGTTGCAGGGTGTTGAAGGCGACTACCCATAGGACATATGGGAGATTGGCCAAGCGGCGGGAAACCGTCAGCCCAAAGCCGTACGTGTAGTTTGTCGACAATAGGTAGAGGCCCGCCCAGACGCCGCCCCAAACACCCATCGTCATCAGAAGAGTGTTCCTCTGTGCTCCGGGGCTTGCCGTGCTCCTGGGAGGGATATTTCGAGGAATCACAAACATCCCCGTGTCCTGGCCAGCAAGGAAAATGGCGAGGTAGCCGATGAAGCTGAAAATGCCCTCGCGATTCATCGTGATCAGATCCGTTCTAGGCGCAGTGAGGATGAACGCCTTCAAGCTAGTCGTTTCAAGCAGAATCTGATAGGTGACAGCGACGAGGAGGGATAAGGCCGCAAATGACGGGATCACCCTCAACAACGCCTGAAAGATGGCCACAAAAGGGGGGAGGAAGCCAAGGGTGAAGAAGAAATTCCAGTGGACGCCGTACTCTGTCACATGCTCCGCATAGTCCAGGCCCTTAACGCTGAGGAGCCGGATGACTCCCAAGACTAGAAGCGGAATGGAGTGACGCATCGATTGGAGGATCCGGTAGACCAGAGGCGTCGCGCGCCCTGTTGTGCGTCCGATAACCTTCTCTCGCAAGACCGGGCGCGCTGCAACGAGACCCCCTGAGAAGACAAAGGACCCGACGCCCAGGTCCATCAGGGATGTGCCCCATGTTTCAACCTTGGCAAACCGCCTGGGAAACAAGCGGAAATCGACAGCCAGGATTGCGACGCATGTTGCAATCATCATGCAACCCCTATATGTCGTCAGGAATGGCTTTGTGGATAGGACGTCCAGCTGGCCGGAACCCGACTTGGACTTCGCATTCGGGGGGACCTTGGGTTTTTTCCTTCGGTTGATCGATCGGGGTGGGAGCGTGAATATTAAAACGGCGGGCGCAATGAGAAAGAGACTCAGAAGGAGTGGAGAGTTTGCGTAGAGTGTCATGGAGAGGAGGATGGCGCCGACATTGAGGAGGAAGTCCACGACCAGGCCAAGTATCGTGTATGGTTCGAAGAAGGACTGTCGCGACTGGAGGACAGACCAGAGGATAAATGCGACCTATAACAAATGTCAGTCCCGCTTACGAGGTAATTGGTTTGGAGGGACTGACGGCAGCGACGGATGTCACATAATTTACTTCGGCGACGGAACCCCCAGAGAGGCCGGAGACGAAGTCCTCCTTTCGCTGCTTGTAGCTGGCGGATTCGGACATGGCCAGTTTCAAAGGTACCACTTGACTATAGGGGCATGATAAAAAAAACTGGGAAAGTCTGGATCTATTCAAAAGAGAGTGGTGGGGGAGGAAGAGGGGTTGGCGACACCTGTCCAAGTTGAGATCTGGGGTGGAAGTTCAGCCTCGTTGACGATACCCTGCCTTGTCGCCGTGCCGGGGATGACGGAGCCAGGCTGCCGTCGTTCCAACATCCAATAGGACAACGTAACGGGTGCACGGCTACTCGCATCACGTGCCACCCTCACGGGCGACTTCAACACCATGCCCTTCTCCCGTGTAAGCCACGTAAGTTGTCCAAAGAACAACAAAAACCCTCTGCCGCGGCCCTCCTTGAATCTCGCTTGCCGCCTAAAATCATTGTCATTTGATCTATCACCTAGTATCAGGCCTCCAATTTTGCCCAGCAGACCAACCAAAACACGCAGTCAGTCGTCCTAGCAAAGACACATTTCATCCACAGCGGCTAAGCCAGCCGCATTTCTTTGTTCTCTTACCGTGGCAAACATGCACGCCCCTCACGAATGCGCTGTATCGGCGCCAAAAAAAATCCTTTCTAGGTCTTTGTCCCGCAAGCTAGGAGGGGGCAGTGAAGTCACAGCACGCGAACGACTGGTGCAGCCGTCAGGGTTTTGCCTTTCTTTGAGAGCCTACGCCATCTCATTCCAGTGAATTTAATGGTTGTGATGTACGGGTAAAAGGAGTAGTCCTCGTATATCTACCACCTCTCTTCTACGCTCTCCCCCTTTTCTCATCTGAACATCCCAAGTTTCTTTTCCTTCTTCTCTTCTGCCACCAGGCTGCTAGTTATCCATGTTGTTCGACATACCGGGCCCCTTGACTCTTGCGAAACCTATTCACCGACGCTATCATCATCATCATGGCGACAACTTCAACAGAGGCTCGGTCCCGGCCCATGATCGACCCTATTCGCACGGCCAGTCCAGACACTAGCTTTCGAGCCAGATGGGCTCGTCTGGCTCTCAAGAGTCCTGCATGGTCAGCATCGCCTCTCTCGCCCAGAACTCTGCCACCCATGTACCCAGAATCAAAGGATGAGGTGATGAGAGAACATGACAAGGCCGCGGTTGAGAGACTAGACCTGAGAGGTCGTGACTCACCAGTCCTCGAGTCACAGCTGCGCAATGTCTCCTTGAGGCCCATCGCAGAACTCACTCTGCCAACCCTGGGTCCGTTCTCGGCTCGAAAACCCCCCCTCTCTGCACCTCTCTTGGCACCACAGGTGTATCGCAGGCCAACCATCGCCGAGGAGACGAGAAACATGTTGCTATATGAGCCAGACGCCCAAGGATGCGGTCCTCCGCCCCGGTCTTTCGAGCGCAGACAGTCCGCCCCCACAGGGGTAGTTGTTGCCGGAAACATGCAGGTCCAGAGACACCGTGGGCATCTCAATCGTCGCAGCTTCGTCGGATCGCACCGGTTGCGAGGGGCGGATGTGTTTGTCGCCGCAGTCGACCTCCGACGTCTTTCCACCATGTCGTCATCGAGGAACGGGGACTCTCCATTGCCCCATCAAGTTGCCGGCCGTCTCACCACTCGTGTGATCGTCCATTCCCGGGGCCGAAAGCCGCTTGTCCTTGCCAGAACTTTTGATGTCGATGAGTTACGAGCTACACTCCCAACGTCAAGCCCGGCTGAGCGCATCGATCGAAGTGGTCGAGGGTTCCTGACGCCCTTGCCACCACTATCTGCAAACAGTCGACCTTCCTCGCCCTCCCTCATCAGCGAAAGACGTCACTCGTACGGCGTCTTGCCTGGAACGGAGCGAAACCCATCCCCAGGGTTATCCCCAAGCTTCGAGAGAAGAGGTTCTCGTCAAGGGATACCAACTGTACCCATCCGTAAGTTACCCTATACCCGTGGCATTCGCATCTTACCACTCTACGGTGCTTAACACGTACGCCATTTGTCACCAATCCTGATAGTCTCTAGACCTCGAATACGCCCGTGCGCACCTCCCAGTCCTCGCCGCGATAATACTCTCCGACGTCGTGCGTCCTGGCGATACCATCGAGCTTCCTCTTCCCCACCCTCGAGCCTGGGAGGAGACGGTGGCTTACATATACACTAGACGAGTTGCCCTCACAGAGCCCATCAGGCGGAACATACTCTATCTAGGCGGGAAGCTTTGAAATATGTCGCCGAAGAACATTGTTTGCAATGGTTGGGCTCGAACCGGCAAGTCCATACCTAGGTACCTACCTAGGTACCTACCTACCTAGGTAACCGGACAGCCAACCTGCCAACCAATGCGCCTGCCATGCCATAAACTTTGAGCATAAAACACCCGCCCATCACATTCTTTCATCTCTTCCTTTCCTCCATCTTCATCATCTCGACAAGTTTCAGTCTTTCATCCAGATGATTTTTTTTTTCTTCCATTAAGTCTCAGAGCAGTTAGATCGCCATGGATCCAATGCGAGGCGTTATCCATTATCACTTCTCCGAATCACGATTCCGCGATATCGTCGTCCAACAACTCGTCCCAATTCACCTACGAATCGACCAACTGTCCAACAATGTCGATAAAATCAACAGCAGGATCGACGCAACCAATGACAGGATTGATGGAACCAATGTCAGGATTGACGCAACCAATGTCAGGATTGATGAAACCAATGTCAAGCTTGAGAAGCTTGTTCAGTCCTTGGGCACAACGAATGCCAGGATGGATAAGCTACTCAGCCGCATGGATGAGGCTAACAAACTACTTCCTCCGCGACTTAGCATTTAGTTGGTTATTCTCCTCCTTTACTAGATCCAAGACTAATGATCTATTATCTAGTGACAAAAAAATCATTCGAGAGAGCACAACCGGGTCTCAATTCGGCGGGATTATCAATCGCGATTAGAGCCACTACGCAGCCTATCAACAGGTGAGATCCCAAATGGGTTTCCATCAACATTACAAGACCTATACAAGCTCAATGGTTGGTTATTATCTCCCCCTCATCAACCCTCGTTAACCCTATCTAGTACCGGACCTTATTAGACTGCATGAGGCCCTTGGCGTCCGCAGGGACGGTGATGAACTTATGCTCCGAGAGTCGCTTCGAAGTCTGATTACCTGAAATGGATGATGGTCTCGGTTTATATGACTGATGGAAATGATGGTCATCGGTTTACATGATTGATGGAAATAATGGTCATCGGTTTACACGACTGATGGATATGATAGGTGACCAATGGGCCCAATGAAGTTGAAGCGGTGATTGAGCATACAGTGGATAGAGTATCAGTAGACGAGATTGATGGCCATCGACAATGGAACAATTCACAAACAGTCTCCTGCCATTCCCTGCCCACTCCCCGTCTCCTCCCCCACAAGTGTTGTCGCATCTCCGCCGCCGTCACGAACACCCCCAGCCAGATAACACTGCGTGGCTAGTGGACGAGACGGCGCGCTGCATGCATGGCCTGCATCATGTATGAGGGTTGGCGCACGCTCAGACAGAGCCTTGCTATGGACACCCCTCGATGCATTGCTACTGACAGGGTCGATGACCCCTCAAATCCGGGCCGGTCTTGAGGACGCAAGCCTCAGAGCCAAGCCCATCACCTAGCCGTCCCTGGACTTAGCGAGGGCTTCGGCTTGACAGGGTTGGGAAAGATGGAGAAAGAGAGAGAAGTTGGTGAGGGCGAGAACAAAGGGTCAAGGACGAGAGTCAAAGATGTTCTATCTTGGAAACAAGTCGCTATTGCTATTGGGTCTTCCTGACCCCGAATTGACAAATCCCGAGGGAGACGATGGTAATCGAGAAAGTCTCAGAAGTGGCAGGATGGCCCGGTCCGGCGGCTACTGCGGCTGTGACGGCCGGGCAATGGACGATGGCCGACCGATGGATAAGCCATCATCCCGACTCCGCCGCCGTCTCACCACTCGGCCCCTCTGGGAGAAGACGGGCACCGTACAGCATCCACACGGTGGTCCGGAAATCACAGGTCCAATCTCGCAGGCTGGTCGATAGGTAGGTACTATGGAGGCGTTCCTGGGAAGAAACCTACTAATACTTCGTAGTACTTCGTACTTCGTATGTGCTGGTGCATGTATGAAGCTGCAGAGTGATAGCGGTCGGAGAGCTGCCAGAGATGGACCAGACCAAGGCACAGTCTCGCCGTCGTATTTCGCAGAAACCCTCAACGAATACGGAGTGCTCGGCTTGAAATTGATGCAGCCATCTCGCCTCTTTCGTATGATCGCAGCAGGTCCGAATTGCAGAGATTTCGGAGAGGAGACCGTCTATTACTCTGTTTGCCGAGAGTGATTTGAGGGATTCTAATTAGCCGGTGCTTATTTTTTTTCTTCGTTGGTGACGCGCCCGGCCGATAGCGAGCTGCAGCTAAACTGATATGGATGGCGTTGAGATGACGGGCGAACTGGACAAGGCGATTCAGGGATCGCGGGAGGAGGCGAGGTTGATCGGGGATTCGACTAGGTTCCTGGCATGCATTCGACGGAATTGGTGTTGTTGTCTCTTTTGAATTGGATGCAGGAAACTGGGGGTTCAACAAAAAATAGGTAGGTACCTGCCTGCCTACGGGTTGGCTCTCATCTTCATTGCCACCTCAGGCAGGGATCACGGGATTGGACCCATTGACGGGAAGAGATCCAGAACGTGCCTTCCTCCCCTGCCTGTTCCTGAAGTCTGGATTCCATCCATTGATACTTCGCCTCTCCTCCCTGTTCTTCTATCTTCTATTCTTCGTACCCCGTCTATCATAACTACCTAGGTACCGTACCTAGTACGATTAACGGTTGCACGCTTCAATGCCGACACGTCGTCCACTTCCAATTCGTCCTGTTACCTTTCTTCGTCACATGGTTGCCTCGGACAAATACCAAGTCGATAGTAGCCGCAAAAGCAAGCTGCTGCAAGCCCAAGCACATCGGGGCAGGGCCAAGGCTCGTGTGCGACCCTCACAATATCCCAGGACATATGCATCAAGGGCTGGGTGTTGAGACACTGGGGGACTCGGTCAATCTAGTCAAAGGTGACGAAGCAGGGAAACGTGCTTGTGGCCAAGGGTCACAGCATCTCACCGGAGACTTACCACCGACCAGGGTCTGTGAGCCGCCCGTTGGCGATGCATGGGCAGAGCCGTCGCGGGATAGTCGATATTGGAGGCGCATTGCCTGAATTGCCCAGTGACATCGTTTTGATGTGGCTAACAATCCTCGTGGGGCCGGTCTGCAGTCGTCATTGCCATCCCCATCGGACTCGAGGAGCTGCCCGGAGAGAACCACCTCACAGTGTCTCCTCGATGGGCCGCATCTGTTGAGGCCTGGATCTACAGCGCCCGTCCAATGGCCCCATCACCATCCCGGGGGATTTGCGTCCAGGGACCTGCGTCTGAGATAATGCGGGCTAGAGGGGCGAGATGTCGTTGTTGCGGGGAGCGCTCGCAGCTCTTTTGGCTACCTGGGCAGCAGGAGCAGCATCAAACTGGCCCCTTTTCGAGGCTCGGAAGTCAATGGGTAGTAAGTAATACCTATTCTTTCATTGTGGATATTGCTCTCAGCAATCATCACCATGCGCTCCGCCTTGACAAGTCTTCCGTTGCTAATCAAGCCGTAGAATCTTGCTACTCTTACTCAGACATGGAATTGATATACGGAGCACCTCAGTCAAGGGCCTTGGCAAGTCTTTTTTCAACCTCGCTGCATGCTCACCAGCCAAGATTCACAGATGCATGGGCAAGAAGAAGTGATCGTGTGCCCATTGTTTCCCCTCCTTGAGGCGGCCCAATCGAGATCGATGGGACTGCGCTGTCAGATATTCCGTGCAGAAGGACAGGCGTCAAGGCCCGCAAAAAAACAAAAGGCCAACAGCAAGAACCAGCATCACCAACTTCAGCCACAATCACACACGACTGCATCTTGCAGATTCCACGTCGCCGCCACCTCCACCTTTGGTAATCCTCTGTCTGTGCGGTTGCAGCGGAGGAGGAGATTGCAGCACGAACGGCGACAACAGCAGCAGCAACAACTGCCATCTTGTTTCAGTAAGACGAGGAAAAGCCGCAGCACTGATACCTACCTAGGTACCTCCACTCCTCCCCAGCTCCCTAGGACACCCAGCCCACAGGTACCTTGCGTCGTGTGGGTGATGCAACATCTCGGAGTGGAGAGAGCACTCCACAGATCCATTAGCCTGGTTCTTCACCACCCTAGCTCTTCTCAGAGGTGTCTCTGTGGCGTCTATCCAAACATCTCATTCCTGCAAGACCCCCTCCCACAAATAGCCTCATTACGTACCCGTTTTCTTTCTCACTGCCTCGCTGGTCAACCTCGACAGCACTAGCTGATGTCTTGCCCTTCCCTTCTTTTGTTTTTTTTGCCGACGTCTCGCAGGGGCAGCTGGTCATCAGCCCTGTCTTGGTTTGGGAGTCAAACGAGGGGAAGCGGGGACCAGGCGACGTGACGATTTGCGGGGTTTCCAGGTTCCTCTGCAGAGCTGCCCCTGTCTAGGCCCTCGTCCATACAACCCTGGCCAAGGGTTCTCCGCGCTGGTTTGCTGCAACTCATCGTGATGAGTACCTACGGAGCACATAACTACCTACATATGTACGGAGTAGCGACGAGAAGCTAGGTAGCTAGGACCAAGGCTAAGAAGCTACCCACACAGCGGGGGGTTGAACCTGAAGGAGGGAGCGGGAAACGTCGGAAGGACAGCGAGCCCCAGAGATCATCCACTGACGCGAACTACCTGCTTTGGTACTCGCAATTGCCCAACGAGGTAGGACCCTGGGTATCTGGCGGCGTCAAGGGTCTGAGCGGTTATCCATACACAGTAACAATTTAACTTTGTGGCGAGCTACCGATGTCTGACAACTCGACACGATGTTCGACTACCTACGAAGCACGCAGACAAGAGGAGGATAGCGTTGCACCTAGAGGCCACTCACCCACCCATGCCGTCGAGTTATTCCTCCGTACGTAACGTGTATTCCGGTATGGTGTGTGTGGGGGGTTGTTTCTCGCTCCGGATGTCTCATCATAACACCCTCGATAGGTATCCAGATCTCTCAAGTTTCCCGACTTGAATCCTGGCTCAGACCAGGCCACCGTCGCTAAAACATCTGCCGCGAACCGTCTCCCCGCTGAACTGAGACATAACATGTGCCCGGACCACCTCGGCTGCGACGTCGCTGGCAACGGTTTCGAGATCTGCGCCCGGGTTGAGTCAAGTCACCGGAATGTATAGTCAAACAAGTGTGGTGTCGATGTCAGGAGTCTTTTTCCCTGGGTATTATGTGCTCCTAGTTCCTATCGACACAGCCTCGGAATGTCCTTTCAACGAGGCCCTCCAAAATCCGTTCTCGAGTCTTTGTCCGTGTTTTTTTGTGTCTCCCGAGTCCTTCCCCCACCACATTACCAGAACCCCAATGACCAGACCAAACCCATTCCCAATTTGTTACAAGAGGAGGGACGGCGACTCGTTCAACCCCACACAAGTAGGCCTCGGCGATCGACTTTCCAACTTGGTTGCTTACATGCATGTCTCTGTCCTTTATGCTGAAAATATCCCATTCCATCAAAGGCGACACCATTGTATGCCAAGTCAGTTGTAGTCATGGCCGGGAAACATAGTCTTCGTCGTCTCTCCCAGTCAAGAGCAGAAACTTTTCCATTGCCCCTCTTCCATCACACACACACCCACACTGTTGCCTGTCCCAGCCGTGATGAGTGCGAGTCATTCAATAAAGACGAAACAATCCCATTCCCATGGACCTCACCGGTCCTGTCCAAAACAGTCGACGTGAAAGTGAAAACGTTGCTCATAGCTTCATTAAATCGTTTCGTTGCCGAGTGACATCGACCGACACTACCCGTGGATCGGATTTTCACCCGGCCGCAGTTTGGTGTCTTGTGGTGTCAATATCAAAGGCGTAGGCACCCGTATAGGCATATACGAAGTGCTCGAGTCGTATGCGGCGTATCCGCTCTTCTCCCAGGCGCCATCTTGTGCTCCCCGTCCTTGCGCTGGTCGTACCTTCTGACGAGCGTTGTAGCGGATAAGCGACCCCTTGCCGGGCGGCGTCTTCAAAACAATCGATGGCTGCGGGGCGGGAGCCAGTCGCTGCTCATCGTTGGTGTCTCCGTCGGCACGGCTGCCCCATGAAGTCTGCGTTCACTATGTCAGCCGAATGTGCACTTGCCCACTGAGGACAGGAAAGCATACCATGTTAAGAGTCACCAAGGCGTACAGCTTGACCAATCCGTGGAAATACCCAAACAGAATCGACACCGGCAAGAAGATAATGTCGCTGGGGTTTCGGAGGAAAAGGCCCATAAGCTTGACGACCTTGGTGAAAGCGAACATGAAGATGAATTGGGACCAAAATGCGTAGCGACGGTTCTGCATGTCCCAATCCGCTGTTGCCCACCAGCACGAGGCGAGTAGTAGCGGATCAAGGGCAAATGCGAGAGAGGTGAAGGTTGCGATGTGTAGAGCGTAGGTGCACCACCATTGCTGTCTAAGCCAGTTGTCAGGATTACTTTTGTTCTTTCTTCAACAACAATGTAGAGCTCTTACCTCCAGATGTGTCTCTCAGTAACTAGGCTGGTCCAGTTGCTTCGCCAGTTGCTTCGCGCCCAGCGAGAGCATTGGTACAGGAACTTGTGGCTGTTCTCCAATGTGGTCTCGACCTCACACTCCTTTTCGTACTGGATCCAGGTCTTCCACTGATGGCTGACCAACCAGCGAGTTACAAAATTGTCGTCGTCGGCGTTCAGGATCCACTTCCGCCACTTCTCATTTTTGAAGCCGTGGAGAAAGTCGTGACTGGACAAGATCTCAGACCGATATGCGCCGGTGCGACCGGACATGCAAGATGTGCCGCCGTCAATGTTGTGAGTGGCCGAGATCTCGAAATTGCGACGTTCGATATAGGCGGCCCCAAGCCAATTCCAAGCTCGCGTGGCCCAGGAGCCGGTGTGCTCGCGTCTTACTCTCTGGCAAGTCCCGACACCACCAATCTTGGGGTCTTCAAAGGGAGCTAGGATCCAGGGCATGAGAGTGGAGGGCCAAGTGACGTCGTCATCCGCCATGATGGTGATGGGTGTGCTGACTTTAGGGAGGGCTTCGCAGACCTGGAGACGCTTGTTGGCGATAGGGGTGTCAAGAACTCGCACTTTGGGGTGAGCGAGAGAGTCGGCCAGACGCTGCAGGCTCTTCCGCTTGTCGTGTGTCGTGACCATGATGAGCTCAGCGGGCTCGCAAGCAAGAATGCTCTGGAGAGATGGGCGAAGTTCCTCAAACGCGTTATGAATGGTTGGAATGACAACCGTCACATCCTTGCTAGTGAATGACGGCTTGCTGGGGATAGGCTTGGACTTGTAGGCCCAATGGCTGACACAATGTACCAAAAGGCGGAAGTACCGGTGAATCCTAGCGGGAGATTAGATCTTGTGTTGGGGACGGCAATATGGAGCAAGGATTGGCATGAGGAGGAACATGAGGCAAGGTCACCATTGCTGGCGCTTTTTTTTCTTGTTCAACTTACCACAAAGCCCAGAAGAGATAGACCCAGAAAGTGGTCGAGTACCAGAAGTCGAATGAGGGGATCGAGAGAGAGAGCGGACCAGCTAGGCCGGGAAGAGGCCCTCGCCAGATGGAGTTGGACTCAGAGTCGTACATGTTGTGTTTGGGGTGTGTCGAGGATCGGTGGACGGAAGGCAGAGGGTGAAGGGTGCTGTTGTCCCCTCCGTTGCAAGAAGGAACAGCGCGAGGCACAGAGGGATTCTGATCCTCAGTGTCAAGGCGGCCTTGATGCGGAAGCTTCGTTCGGGGAGACCCTTGTGTCGCCAGCAGACCCGCCAATGCAACTATCGCAACCTCGGGGCGTGGTGGTGAAGTGGGTAGGAATTCGCAATCGGGGGACGAGAGGAAGAATTTGTTTTTCTGTCAAGGAGGGAGGAAAAGAGAGAATTCAGGTCTCGTGATCTGTGGTGGAAGTGATTCAGGCACTGTCGACGAGTCCTGGTGGTTGTGAATCACAGACGCTGGAATAACCAAGGGAAAACTATGCAGCACCACACGGACAGACAGACACCCGCAGCGACGCAAGACTCGAATAACGGGAGGGGGCCAGGATAGTAATACACACAAAGACGGGAAAGGACTACTCAGACACAGCCATGACACAATGAATTGGCCGATAGAAGAAGGGGAAGAAGGGAGGAGGAGAGGAGGTAATAGCGAAGCATATAGCTGGGGCTCAAGTTGGGGGAATGGGTCTAAGATATATACTTAGGCCAAACCCCGTCTCTAAACAGGACCATGCATGAACATGGAGAAAGAGAGGGTCCTTGAGGCCAGCCATGGGTCATGGCAGAGGGTGCGTAGCTGTAGTGGCCATGGAGGTAAGTTGGGGAGGACTTGAGAGAGACAAGCGCGCGAGCTCTGTAGAGATTTGATCTTGGTCTGGACAACAGACAAGACGGCAGGGGTGCATGGGCTCCTGCGCCCACTGCATTAGGAGCAGTGGAGAGCGAGGGGTTGGAGGGTTTGGAGGGTTGGAGGGACCCATGCAGGCATGGCGGCGGCGGCTCGACTTAGGACAGAGAGGGCAGAACTAGTTAGTAGCGCGATTGAGACTTGAAGGAGGGGGTGTGTTGAGACTTGCGCGCGCGTTCACCAGAGGCGTCGCTACGAGACAGACAGCCGAGTCCGTTCGACGCGGACCCCGGCCAACCGGTTACCGGGGGTTGCTGCTGCGTGTTATGCCTCGATACTCTCGTTGCTGCTTTTGCCGCATGGCACAGTGCTGGATCGAGCGAGCGGAGAGACTGCGAGGAGGTTACTACTTCGTGGGTAGAGAGCAGACGGGACGGAACGAGTTGTGGGCAAGCAGCTGGGACGACTCTGAAGCAGGCAAGCAAGCATGCTATTCGCTGCTCCAAAAAACTTGATGCATCGTGGCGTGGGTGCTGGGCTGGCGCATGAGGACCACGTCTCGTGCCCGCTGATGACCACGGGCCAGCAGCTACTCGGCCTGCAGCGCGCATCATCGTCGTTGTCGTTCTTTCGCCTCTGGGGTCCAGGTGGCAGGGTTGTCTCAGTCAACCCTCAACACACTTGATGGCGTCGATGGCGAGGGACGGGAGAGGAGGCATGGGGCCTGGCTCGTGTTTAGCGTGTGGATCTCCCCTCTTGCTGGCGCGAGCGAGCAGCGCAAGCCATGGCTAGCATAACCACTCAGCATTGGCCGAGCGAAGTATTTGGTGGGGAGTGGATAGAGACACTCGTTGTGTAGGGACCAAGGGACCATGGGCACTTGGGGAGGCCGACGGCACCAAGAGACTTGCGGCATGATGCACAGTCGCACTCCAAGACAACCAATCCGATACCAAGTCATATCCAGGTAGGTAGGTAGGTAGGGACCGGCCTCCATACAAGGTACGTAGCCGGGTAGCCTAGGTATCTGATGTCAAAACCGACCTATATCGAGCGAGGTACGAGGATAGTGAACCTGGGGCTCACGTCCGAGTTGCTCCAAGGTGAACCCTGTGGAATCGAGGAGACGAACAGTAGATGCAGGAGCTGGACGCGACCCCATGTGGTTTGCTCAAGCCTCGAGAGAAGAGGAGACAGGAAAGGGGCGATTGTCCAACCAGCAGCGGCGAAACGGGCAAAGATTGAGGAAAAAGCAATTGGATATCGCATATTATGGGACGCCTTCACATCCATGCAGGAACTTGAGGATATGTAGGTTGAAGAGCGAGATCACACCTGAAGTGGCTGAAGTTGGCGGGGAGGGGCTAAAAACATGGAAGGTGCAGGAGTACATCCAAGACGTACTCCGTCTGATACTTGTACCTACCGCACCTTAGGTAGTACCTGTAGGTTACCTACCTAGTCGGCAGGTACGATACAGGAGGTCGTCAAGTGTCCCGTCTGCCTCATCAATTCAAGTATGCACCCACGAGGGTCAGTTGCCTTCCGCTTCGATGCTGACATGGCGGGATCCATTGAGACGAGTGGGAAGTGACGGGTACCTACCTAGGTACCCAGGGGAGGCACGAAGGTACCTAGGTATAACTTTAAAGGCAACTGCCCGGCAGGAAGATGTAAAGTACCTGCCGAAGTACCTAGGTACGTAGGCGTAGGTACTACCTATACTCCGTCAAAGCATCTAATTCCAACGACCCTGAGCCCCCGAGGTAAGTACCTACCTACTTGGTTGTCTTTGCTTCTTTCGTAGGTCCATTTCCTGACGGGCAGTGAGGTGGAGGTTGCCTTTGATCGATTCAACTTGACACTTGGAACGGGGTACCCGCTAGGTAGTTGGTGGCAGCAAGCTCGACTTGGACTCTTCCATCTGGAAAGCAGGGACCAAAAGGACCTACCTACCTTGCTACCCTTTCGATCATCCTCTGACGGGACTGTCTGTCAATTCGGCGTTTAAGTTCCCGTCCCGTCAGCGCAACTGTTCGGACAGTACCTACTCCGTGCCTACCAACCTACCTACCTAACCTAAGTACCTACCCCGTGCTGCGGGAGGTACCTACCTACAACCTTGGAGGGTGCAGCATGAAACCGGGGGTACCTACGGTACCTACTCCCGTCAAAGGCTCCGATCCCTAAAACCTCAGCGCCATCGATGCTAAGTAAGCCCACCTCGCTCACTCTCCGTGACTCCCGTTTCAATCCCACCTGGGCACCCAGGCAGGGAGCCAGGTACCTAGGTACCTTGTATGTACTCCGTACCTCGCACACACTTCACAGATCCTTTCCCACAGTACTAGATCTTCCTCCGTCCTTCACCTCGTGTCGGCGGGCAAGGTACAGAGTAGGATATCCCAACTCCCCAGCACATCAATTGGGCCTCAGAGACACCCGGGTCCCTGAATGGATGAAACTGAACAGATTTACAAGACGGATGGCACTACACGCAAGGTTTAACTGTCTCCAACTCGCATCCCTCAGGTGAGGTGGCCAGGGAAAATGCATCATCACATCACATCGCATCGCTCAACTTCCGTCTCGCTGAGATTGGGCCGACTCCGCCCATAGACGGCCGCCGCGTTGCCGTCTCATTACTGGAGTGGCACTGCCGCAGCGACAACGATTGTGCCAGACCGGCCTGGCCTGGAGCGCTCGTGCGGACGAGCAGCAGATCGCCCTCCTCGGCAGCCGCTCAAGGTTACAATCTCTGCGGGCCTTGCGTTTGCCATGTCTTGCCTTGGCTCGTTTTGTTGATGAGATTGAGGAAGCCTGCATCATCGCTGCCGGCCTGGTCCCATCCCCGGTCCTCTGTGGCCTGCATCTGTGCTGCAGTATCGGAGGAGAGGGTGCACGGTGCAACGCACCAAGGGGCCCATCCATGATCCGTGGGCTTTGATCCGTGGAGGCGATGGGATGGTGATGGATGGGGATGGCTTGCCATGGCACAAGTTGGGGGACTGGGGGGCGTCCACGCCGAGCGGCTTGGCTTGGCTTGACTTGACTTGACTTGACTTGACTTGAGGGAAACCAAGCCCGCTCCTGATCGCTCGCGCGCCTGACCTAGCACATCTCGAATTCTGGATCTGAGATTGGACACCCCTCCACCACAGACTTCGTCCGTCAAAACCAGCCAGACAGATGCACTTTTCATGCGGTTGGTTGCCGCCAAAAGCACGCTTGCCAAATTACATGGCTCTCGATAGGGACAGAGAGACGTCCCCGTGTCCAATTCATCCCGACCAAGACGTCGAAATCACACCATCCCTCAAATCACGACGCCCACTGGGACCTCGAATCCACATCGCCGTCGTCTTCGCTGCTCAGTGGCGTATAATGTCACAGTCAGAGGGCCGTTGCGTAGTCTCATGTACGAAAGCGACGGCGGTGCCACCAAACACCCCAAACCAGGTCTGGGGCACTTGGCCCAGCTGTCCCTCCCGTCCTCGTTCAAGGACGCCAGATATTAGCGAGGAACTGCTCGCGCCGAGAGAAGGCTGCCGCCGCTATTCTATACGCAGTAAGCTCATGCAAAAATGGCTCAGCATAACCATCGCTACACCAATCCGTCCTCGATAGCAACGGGTCTCCTAGTCGCATGTCAGTCATCACCTGCTGCAGCCGGCGCAACGACCCAACACCCAGTGCCCAGTGACAGCCGCAAACCTCACTGCGCTGGTCATGGCAGCGCGGAGCCACGCTCTCACTTCTGGATATGCCCGCTGTGCCGAGTGCCAATGACAGCCATCTCCACCTTCAGGATGCTGCCAATTGTTGCTCCGCCGACGCAGCCCACCAAACTGGCTAGATCCCGAGCCCTTGCCGGATCTGATCTAGACTTGTTGGTGTGTGCGCTACAACGTGGTGGACAATTACGCACATTGAGGGGCCCTGTCAGCATCCCGCGATCACTATCAGCCAGCAGCTGTTGGTCCGAAGCCAAGTAGGGCCAGCCCGGCGCGACGCAACTCGACCGTTTGGGCAATGGCTATCGACTGCGGGCTGGACAGTATCGGCTATGTCGTCTTGGCCGGGCGGCTTGAGGTCGCTAGACTTTGCCGCCAACCCAAGCAGAGGTGCGCTCGGCATGGAGATGTTTCGGAGACACAATGGCTTTACTGACGGGCTGAGACAACCCACCACAATGTTCCGGCCATTGTCGATGTTTTGGCGCCGTTGATCTCGCCAGGGCTCTCCGGGTGGCCCAGGGAAACAGCATCACAAGGAAAGACTCGGACAGGCACACGAGCGACGCGATTGCGCCAATTTGACCGGTTGTGGGCCTGAGCTCTGGATGTTTCACAGCGAGCGCTCATGGCTTGTTGGAGGGAGTCTCCTCATCAGCCTGGGTTCGTCTCCACTACACCTCCGTTGAACTTGGCTCCTTGCCTTCACCATATGGATTTGCCGCTATTATGGGACCACGCCTATCGAGAGGTACCGACCTGGTCGAGGGCTTTTTTTTTCCTGCAGATCTACCTACAACCACCGCCACCATGCGTCTCGAGAGTATCCCGGCCAAAATTGCTGACAGACCTGGTACCTGTATTCGTGCCCGATTGCCAGAAGAGCCGATTTGAAGCGGTCCTGTTGGAAACGGGTTAGCAAACCCCCTGTGCGTTGCAGCTTCATCTCCGATGTAGCGAAGAAGGATCGGAGCAGATCTTTGTGTCGTTGTTTTGCTAGTGCAGGCAACACGCAAACGAATTGAAGATTGTGGAGGAGCTAGGATAGCCCTAGCTTCGCTTGATGGCCAAGGTGATCGACTCGGCAGGGGACACGGACCGGACACTCGAAGCACGGGGCATCTGTTAAACCAACCTCGACGACAAACACCAACTCGCTCTGAATCCTGATTTTGATTCTTGATTTTCTCTTTGGCCACATATTCACGACTTTGAACCGCCTGTTGTGGCTGTTAAATATGAACGAAGTGAGCCAAAAGATATCTTTAATGAACACCAATCCACCAGGGATTCTGACACAAACCCGAATGTTGCCCCAACCATGTTCACAACATACACCCCTTGTCCACCTGTATTGCATTGCGGTTTATCTTGAACACAACTCTGTCCACTGCGCCCTTCCCTAGCAACCCTCGAATAAGCCGAATCGATCCGCGTTTTGCGAGTTGCCAACACATGGTGAAGAGGGGTTCTATGGCTAGATGGCCTTACGAGGGATGGCATCTGCGCGTTGGGCCTCACCAACGATAGCCCGAGTGTGAAGCGGGACTCTGGAGACTCAGTTCGCATCACACCAATGCTAGGTCCCAACACGACGGCGCTGCGCCAAGGATAGGGGTCATAATATATCTAGGAGGGATAATTGAGCGACATGATCCTTGCTCTAACCATAATCCTTCGAAGGTCATTCGGCCCTCGTGATCCTGACTGCTGTTCTCCTGATACCGAAGAGGATGCCTGCCTCTGGGAAACCCTTCCTGTATGACACAAGCCATTTTCAGCCTCTAACCCCTGGACCTGCCTGAGCTGGGGCAGGTGCTGCATTTGCATCAATAGATGGCTTACTCGGGCACCAGGTCCTTGGAAGTGGGAATGCGACCCAGCGGCCAGCCACACACAGACAGGCGGTGCAGAAGCAAAGCAACTCGTTCGCGTACAGCACAGCCCACAGTTACGACGTATCTCCCTGGGTCTGTCGTCATACCTCGGCATGGGCACTTCTTCGGAGCGTTGAGTCAACGAATTCGTTGCGGACAGGCGGGGCGAGAGGACACTTCGGGGAAGCAGGACGATGCTGCCGGAGCGACTGCTTGAATGTCTCGCAGCCTGAAAGCTGTTCCTCGAAGGAACGGGACCTCCTGACAGGTTTGCTGGGCCCAGACTCAAAGCCCCTGGCACCAAAGCGGACCGTTATGCAGCTAGGTTTCGACAACCTTGACCACCTCGAGGGATCTAAGGATGTAGGTAGGGATGCGGACAGAGGAGGATAGTTGATGCGAGTTGTCGAAACAAAACTGTTGATGCGGCATGTGATTTGCTATAGTCGACTTGGACAGCGGGTAAAATCGCGGCGCCCCTCCCTCATTCCCTAGTTGCCCTAACGTTGCGCCAATCCGTGGGCTAGCATCCCAGGCTATGTATCTCCTTGTTTGCTGTTCCATTTGCACCATACAAGTTTGTGGTCTGCGCGATATACCCCGCTGCACCCTTGGATCTCACGAAATGCGAATCACATTATTCATAGAGTCCTGCATTCAAGGCGTGCGTATAACAACATGCTGCAACAGGTTTACGAAGTGACGAGCTCTCGACTGTGCAGACGAAGCCGCATCCCTCTCCGCACCTTCGAAACGGGCCGGAAATGTGTCCTAGGGCGGGTAAGTTTATTCAGTTGACAACCCATAGATGCCGAACCCCAAGGGACAGTTATCCTAGGGGTGCACATGGCCTTCTATTCGGCTAGGATGGGTAATGTGGTACCTTCCGAATTTCGAAAAGCAAGTCGCATGGCTCGAATTTGAAACCAGACCGATGCTAGGGGTTTCAACTCTTCAGTCGGGACTGTCCGAAACTGAATAGACCCGGCCTCAACTTGGTGGGGGCAGAACCCCGGATTCCTCGAATACTATGACGTGTGCAACGAACCACGCGGAACACTTCGGTCTTCGGTCTCGTCACAATGTGGCCGCATGCCTCATACAGGTGATATTTCCAGCTGGGAAAGCAACAAGTGGAACATATTCCGGGATGGACACGTTCTGGTTCGGGCCTCAAATGTCATACCCTGAAGCATAGTGTGACCCCTCAATCTCGGCCATTAGATTGAAACTACATGCTCGGAGTTTACATGAGTTCAAGCCCGTCTATGAAGATACTGGTAGCACCCAGACAGGGTCTACGCACCGCACTATGGGAAAGTTGTCGACATATCGATTATAGACAACGACTAGCAATGGGAATTGTCAAAAGATGGGATGGCGGTGAGCCGCCCGGGGAGGCTTGAGCTAAGGGGACGGCCCAGCCCGTAGTTAGTCTGGGGGAGGGAGATCCCATCATCCCAGCGAACTGATGGATGAACATTGGGCTTCTCAGATATGCTGAGCACCAATGATGATACTCTCTTAGCCAATGCGAGCAGGGTTGAGAGAGGGAGGCGCGGAAGGGCATTACCCCGGCTTGTTGGCCGTTGCACGGGCCGGGGGTTTGCAAGGTTAAGGACTTCGTCACCAACATCCCCAAGACCCAGGGCCATGGTGGGACTAGGTCCAATAAACCTGGTCCTGGTAAACGGTCAATCGAAGGATTACGTACGGGTCACTCCGTACTTTTGATGCGGTCCCTTGAGGTTTTTGGGCTGTGGAGGAAGATGGGTCTCAAGACCGGGGCCAAGCAGGGACATGGGTGAGACTCTCTCTCCTCTGTGATATGGAGTGGAGGGGAGGGCTATCCCTGGCACATGTCGAATCCTGAACTCAAGACCTTGTTTCGGTTTGTGCGGGCTTTACTCATGTTGGAGGCTCAAGATGGAAGTCAAAAGTGGGCGGAATGTGAATGCTTTCGCGTTGGTTCCCCGCCCGGGATACCGCAAGAGGAGTATTGATGGGGCGGCATGATAAGTTGGCTCGACGCTGAGTGTTTCTCGTACCCTGGAGGTTTGGTGGGCTGGGGTGAATCTCTCCCGGCAATCTGAGGCTTTAACGCGAAGAGACGCAAGTAGGTTTTGTCGAGGATGTATAGGCTGCTGACACTGATGGGAATACTAGGGTTCTTGGAGCACATAGGCACAATAACCACAATCATACATATGTAAGTACCTAGGTAGCAAAGCCAACGTCGGAGGCCTCGGATGAGGAGGGTAGAAATTGATCAACGTCGGCGGCGATACGGCCATTTGGAGTGAGGGGCCAAGGCTTGCGGTCCCGTCAGCAACTCCGCCGTTCCCGCCTGTCATCAAAATCATTGTCACGCATTGTCACTGCTTATCGCACCGGAGGTTCCATCCAACCTACGATGTACAAAGAGAGGGGACGCCGTGAGGCGGAGAGGGAGAGGGGCAGAGAGCGGGTCAATAAGTGGACCGGCAGCGCCGAGGCGCGGTGGCGCTTAGCGGAGGAGACGCCGGTGAAAAGGAGGATCTATTTTGCAGTCGGCGGCATGGGAAGGAAGTGAGGGGGCGCTCATTGTGCCAAAGCATTCGATGAGTTGAGGAAAACGACGACTATCGAAACAGATCTACGATGGGGCGGGTGGGTGTCCCTCCTGAGGCCATCTCACTCCATGGTGCTCTCCGTCATGGTGCTCCGTCATAAGCAAACCCAAGAGATGCACATGGGAGGGTGAAGATGATGTGGTTGAGGAGATTTTTCCTATTCGTACATGACTTCTTCGGTCATGCTGTGCCGGCTGGGCGACGACGATCGTCGAGTCATCCACGTGCCCTCTCCGTCGTCTCCGTACCTCGTGCTAAGGTACCTACCTAGTGGCGGTTGATTGAATAGTGGCGCAGACATTCGCCACGATTCGCGGGGCCGACAGAAGACGGAGTACCTACAAAGGACAGAGGACGGACTACCTACTTACCTATGCTCCGTAAGTGCTGACAAGACGAGGCCGATCTGGACTGCGCCTTTGGACGGAAAGCCTGGGCTACTACGAGCTACTACTGTACTCTACGTGGAAGATGGCGAGGTTGCTGGCTGAGCATCTTTTACCCAAGTTACTCTCTCTGTCATGAAAAGTTCCCGTCCCATGTCATGACGGGTGGGCGGTCCAGGTTTCAGACGAAACAATGTGGGTGGAGGGCTAACATGATTGACAGGACCCTCCAGACTCTGTAATCATGGACGATTACCAGCACAGCGGATGATCGGCGACTAGTGCAAAGGGGCCGAGAGCATGCTGGACCATGGTCGAGGCCTATGTATGTGCGCAGACAAACAGGTCAAGTCTGAAGGGGGGGCAAGACTAACCTAGAGCAATAAGAAGCGCAGCGACAAGAGATGGATGTCTCGGGGACTTGGCAAACAAAGCGAGCCGTGGCCAAGTTTTTTCCTTCCTTTCAAGGCCAACAAAGAAGGTGTTGTGACCAAGAATTGGGGGATCCTTGGAGGAGGGGAAAATGGGAGTCCAGTCGAGGTGTGTGCCCAGCCAGACCCAGAGGAGCGCGGCCAGGGGTGTAAGCTCGCATGTCTCAGGTTCCTTTCTCTGTCTTCGTCGACTCTGAAAAGGAGGGGAAGTCCGCAAACGGGGGGCAGTTGCGAGGTGATTTCAGATTGATAGTTATCGCTCCCCAATCTCAGGGTCAACGGTAGCGGAGCTTTGGTCTGGAGGTTGCTGGTCTCATCCAGTCCCATCTGGCTGGAGTTGGTCTACCCATTGCCACCCACGCAGGATTCACTGCCCTCGGACCCAGACTCCAAGAACGGCAGCACCCACCATCACGGGTTCAAACCACTTCGTACAGACGGGCCGATGAAGCGCGGGAGAATGGCGAGTCCGTGGAAGTGAGTTGCGTGAAGTGACTGGAGGGGAGGGATGGATGATGATGATGTTGAATCTGGGACGAAGCGTCGTTCCGGAAGGATGGACTCTCTTTCATTCCATGTTCCTCCTTTTACATCCATGAGATTGGACTCGTCATTCGCTTGTGATCCTGGTCAAGCCTGGCCTCTCTACTCCGTGACCCCCCAGCGAATTACTTTACGGTGAGCCAATGGGAGACTCTGATGACGATTTCGAATTCATTTCGTTCGCCCTTTGTTGGTGCGAGTAATTACTTGTCGGTAGGTCTTTGTTAGCGGTGCCTCGGCTGCGTAAGTGTTTTATTATCTTTTTCGCTTCTTCCAAAGGGTAATTAATTGATCGCCTACGCGGTGCACACCGTACACATCGTCATTGACTGAACGCTCTAGGAAGGTCGTCTATTGTTATTATTACGGATGCTGTTATGAATGATACCGTGTGCCGCGGAGCCGGCAGAGAGGGTAGCATAAACATACGGGCTGCTGAGAGAGTGATTTAATGGTTTGGTCATGTTGGAGGGGGCCTGACCAGGTTGCCCAGGGTTGAGGCCTTTGTTATTGTCTGTCCGTCTTTGAGGGAAATACTAGAAATCATTGGTTCTTACCTTACAACCTTTGAGCCATCTCAAAGTCAGCATCATCTATTCCAGACGACTTTACTGTTTCCCCCCCCCCTCCC
>JABFFI010001128.1:0-13121 GCA_013623725.1 Fusarium robinianum | reverse complement strand
ATCGAAGCTTATCGTCTCAACTGTCAAAAACCAATCTTGGATCCTGCGACCACCCACCTCCTCACGAAAATGAACAAGGTCGATCGCGCCACTTGACGATGCCATCATCTTCCCCCCCCCCTGACTCCAACAGATTGGTGATACTCAGTCAACCATTGGGCGGCACGCGCAGGCTACCCGTGCATAGCCGTCGATCACTGATCGCCGCAACCAAACCTCGCCAACAGAGACACACATTCCCTGCTTTTTCCTTGCTGACAGACGGAAGTTTTCCGCCGCCGCGAACATTCCCAACAAGTCGCAACAGAGTCGCTTCCCCGGATTCCAGAAACATGCAGTGCCACCCCTCCCGCAGGCATACTACGTGGACGCAGGTAACGGGAGCCAATTTCGACCGCCAGATTGTCGAGTTTTCCTAGTGCACTCAGGTGAGAGTTAGTGTTTGTTAGCCACATTGATTCGTCGCCACAGCCTTGGAATGGACAAGTCATCATTCCATCGAGTAACTTGGGTATTAGGGAGCGGAGACGGGGAATAGGAGAGTGTTGTACGAGGCATTATGGAGTACCCCCCCTTATCATGGACGTAATGAACCAAGAGAGGCCGGATCCACGCAGACGGTAAGACGCTAGATGCCCTGGGGTGCCGGACCATGGTGTCGCTGGCGATACATGCAAGTCGTAAATGAAGGGACATTGAAGCTGCATGAAAATACCGATTTGGACGGGTCATAGGAGGTGCGAGTTCTGACGAAATGGTGTGGTTCCTGCGCCATAGAGGTGCAGCCGCCTGTTCTGTTCTGACGAAGTATGCCGTCAACACCATGAGAACGAGCAAGGCAAGACCACGAGTCCCTGAACGGCTGATGATGACAGCGAAATTGTCCGAACCCTGATTTGCGCACACGTAAAAACAACAGCTTAACCCGTCCGACCCGACCCGTCCGTATGTACATAATGAGAACTCATTAGCCGTGGAGAACCGTGAATGAGGTAATAGGAACCCGGGAGTCTGGAGTCTGGAGTCTGGGGTCCGGGGAATGCGGGCTCAGCGCGGGGAGCGGGTCGGGGCCATCCTTGACGCTGTAACCATCACGCAGAAACTCGGTCCGCCGGAGCTCAATTGTACATTGTAACTAAATGTCATCTGTTCCGTCGAGTTCGTCGAGTTCTCGGAGCAAGCTCGTGCTCGCGCATGAGACCCTTTGCATAGGTGGCGACGAGGTGGAACTTTTGCGGCATGCGAGCGGGGAGTGATAGTCTGTCGTTATTCACATGGTGGGTGTTGTTGCATGCTTTGAGCCTCTGCGGGACAAGAAATCGCCTGTGGTCAGCGTAATCCTATATCTTGGCTCGCTAGGTATGAGAACAGATGGCCCATGGCTGGCGTGGCGTGTCTGCTAACCGCCGTCGAAAAATCACACCCAAACTCGGCTCTTGGCGGCTCTCTGTGGCTCGGTAGACAAGAACCAACGTTGGGCTCCTTATAAGGCCCCAATGGGTTGACGGAGATGACTGAGCGGCTGCGGTGGTCACAGCCCGTGTCTCCAGTGTATTGGTTTTTCAGCTCAGCCAGCTTTTTGCAACGCCATGTCTTCCTCGTCTCCGCATTGGAGAATTCATGACACATCGACATCTGGGGACGGCCGCGGGGAGGTGCGGTTTCTCATCCGTTTGTTGGGGCCGTTGGAACCCCATGCCCCGTGTGTCTGGGGATTTTGTGGCTCAGCACCGCTGGTTTGGTGGTGTTGAAATCTCCCTGGCCCAGTTGTTTAGTCAAAATGTCCATACTATTACGTCTTGGAAAGACGAACATGACACGTGAAGTCGGACCGGTGCGAACAGTCCAGATCGATGGCGGCCGAGGTTGCGGGGAAACCTGGGGACCGTGGAGTTGATTCAATTTCTTCAGGGAAAAGCCTCAAGATTCATCATGCTCGGAATTTCTCTGTCTTTGGGCCATTGTTGACTTGTTATCGTGGGTTCTGGCGGAGCTGTCCGAAGAAGGTCTCAGCGCCGTTGCTTTGACCCAGACCATTCATTGCTAGTGCATCAGTGCCTTGACACAACAAGGAGCCACATCCCTATCAGCATCACGATGCCCAGGCCAGTGCCATCATGTCAAGCCGAGTCGGGTGATTGTTGTGCCAGAATCACTCGCTTTGCAGAGCCATCCCGCAGATAAAAAACAAAAACCGATCTTAGCCGTCATCAACACCTTTGCCGCCAGCCGCTTGGTCGGGGTCTGGCGACACCATCTTGACGAGATTTGAGGAGGGCAGCAGATGGCGAACTATTGATTCGCCTGGAGCAATTGGGGTCCGTTGCCGACTCCATGGATGTTGATTCGCCGAGCCTTCGTCTATGCCGGCAACGTAGCATCAAAACTCATGTCGAGGCCTTTTGGCGAATCGGACATGAATCCCAACGCGGCGACATGGCCTGGATGTCTCCCTTGTCCAGCCTTGCAGACGCATATCCCTGTGTGGATATCGAAATATGATAGAATCAAGGGGTGGAAGCAGGGCTACGAACCGGCTCTCTTATCCCGCTGTACCTTGACGTGAACGAACATCGCACACACCGTCGGTAGTTAAGACATTTGTCGCGCTAACGCAGAGGATGAGGAGGGTAAAGACGGCAAAGCCACGATAGGCGGCTAAAGCTCCCAGACCTTCTCGGGAAGTTTGTTCCAGCCACTTCCATTTAAAGAGCTTTAAACCGGTTCATGTTGGTCTGGCGCTTGTGTCTGGGCCTCGTACGAAGTGGGACAATATCTCCATCCGGCCCGGCGATGATTTCTTGGAGTTCAGTGCGCGAAAAAAAAAAAGACCAAAAAAAAGACGATGGATGGTCCGAGTGTTGTTTCTCAAGACTGCGGAGTCTTGAGAGAGTCGGGAGATGGGTGCCAATAGTCGCAATAATGCTCATAGATCGCGAGATAGCCTGGTCACTTTGGGTTAATATGCCTTACAAAGGGGTTGAGAGGTGTTGAGGTATTTCGAGATGACTAGGTACGGAGTAGCATGCACAGAGTCGGCAGCTTCGAAATCAGCAACCGTGCTTCTCGGGCAAGATCTTGTCCAACTCCCATGTTAGTACGGAGTAGCGTCTCTTGAGATCCTACATTCGTAATGCTTGCTCTGAGCCGCCGCTATGATGGCGGCGTTGGATCTGGTCTCAACGGTAAACCAACAAGACAAGTACGTACCGCGAAGGAACGTTGAAGCCCATCCACCGGAGGTTTGCAATACGGATAAGGTTGGCGAACAGGGTGTTGACGGCGGGACATGACTGGCATGGATTTGCCCCCCCGTCGACAACGAGTGGGAGCGCCCCCCCAAGCGCCACCCCCGTCTCGGTGGGAGAACCTGGGAGAACCGGCAGGGCTTTTTGAAAAGTGTGAGGAGGCTTAGACCCAGGGCCCGGCTTCCATGCAGCATCGTTCGGTCCTTCTAACGCACGATTCATCGTTTAGCGCGAGTGCGCGGACCCCAGTAGCGGTTGGTTCGGAATGCCACCGTCGTTGCTTGTCGTCCCCACAACAGACGCGTCCCTGTTGATACGTGCCCGTTCTGAGTAAAGTTCGTCGAGGGAGGGAGACGAGAGGTTTGAGAAACCCGGCCTCCATGGCATGGGATCAGTATGCGTCGGCACTGCGTCCCTGAGCCACGGCATTCAGCAGCATCGAATGTCGTGGACAGGCTGGCTAGACCGCGCTGTCCAAAGCGTGAGAGAGAGGGAGAAAGAAATACGACCTCTCTTTTCCCCAGCTTGGAACAATCGGGTTTATGACAAAGACTCAAAGGTTCAGGGATATCTTGAAGCCATTCCCGACGTATTGGAGATATCGTTGTTTTCCATGATGATTGATGCGCATGGCCAGCCATCATGTCCCACAGTTCCTTATCCAGCCGTGAGCGTGAATCCTGTACCGCCTGATGGATATTGGGCATAAGGCAGAGATGGGCCATGGCTTCATCCTGTGGTTGGTCCCTGTGTCGGTGAGGCGGATGCTTCGGCGTCAGAGACACACAGACATCGCGAACCTCGAGGCTCTTGGAAGCACGATTTCGATGGAACTGTCCTGTCCCAGGTTCAGGGCCAATATTGACCGGGGACCGAAGGCAATTGAATGACCAGGACTCCCGGGTCCAGGGGTAAATTTGACGTTCGACTTCCAGGGAACCGGACAGACAGGAACGAACGTGCCCCCACCACAACGGACTCTTGCTCGTGTTTCACGGGATCTCCCTGCCGGGACCTTCATGCCTTGAGAAGTAGGCGGGGTTTGATATTTTCCCCATCCCTGATTATCGGATCGGTTGTCTCGTCGTCACCGATGCAACTCTCCCGCTGATTGCAGCCTACGAAAGTGCACCTTCCGCAGACGATCACTGCCTGAAAGCTTCTCAAAAAGCCCCGGAGCTTCAAGATTTGCCTCCTAGGCTGTTCGGGACCGCCCGACACTGGGCAAAATGCTAGATTCGATTCGCTTTGACAAGGATACGCTCCATGAGAAGGGCCGAGTTGAGGTTGGTGTCGATGCTTGAGACATCGTCAAGAGAGGAAGGCAGCGGTAACTTTGTAAGCCACAACGGAAGACTAAGATCAACGCCAGGCATTGGCGTTTCTGTTGGCCATCATCTGGGACTAGACGCGGATAGACAAGGAGAGGGCGATTGGTTGTGGGCAATTCTCTGAAACCCAGACACTAAGTTAACTTGCTGTCCTGGCCCCATAACCCCAACGAGCCAGACATGAGATAGCTTGAAATGAATGTGTTGCAGGCGCGGCCAGTGGCTCCTGGTGTATCCGCATTCGAGGTTCTAGGAATCTGGCTTCCATCTTGTCCTAGAGTCAAGAAGCGAGTTCCCCTCAGTCTCTGCTGGGCGAATGGCAGACTGAGATTTCGCATGGAATCCAAGAGGACGATCCTGGTCGACGCGTACTCCGTACATACTTCGTACCTCTCGACAAGGGCAAAGCGGCTGAAAGGTGGGAGTTCCGTTCATGGGTGGCACGGCAGCGAGCAATATCCCAGAGTAGGGCAACGCCCCAGCAAGCCAGCTAGATGCTTGAGATGGCGGTACATAGCCGTGTGCTGTGGAATCTACTGTGACTGGTTGGTATCGTGTTGTGGTTGCAACGTGGGTGTTTAGATGACGAGGGCGGCGTGCAGCGTGCGGCTACTTGTCTGCTGTGAGGGTGTGGCGCATATCATTCATAGACCGAGAGCCAAAATAAGCCTAGAGGTCATGAATATTCTTATTAGCATTCCGCTCGCGGGCATCTCTCAAGATTGGAAACATGCAAGAATACTTCTCACAATCTTCCGCGGTGGCGCCGCCCAGCTACTGTGTGAAGATACAGGAGGAGAGGAGAGAGGGTTCAGCTCGAGGGGCTCGCGACTGGGATCCTTGCCCAAACAACGGCTGTTCATATCAATGGTCACTAACAACTCACCTGTCCCATTTCTGTGTTTCTGGTCCCCAGACCCAGCCAGCTGGAGACACCAGGTGGCCTCGGCGTCGTTCCCCTTGAACCGGAGCGAGGGGCCTCTGGTCTGTCCCTCATTTTCGGGCTCCCTCCGTGTGCCGCTATCTCGTGTCACGGTTCCGGCCCGCGCTCACGCGCACGCACCCACTCAACTGCACGAACAGCAAGACAAGAGGAAAAGTCGGGGAGCAAGCTGTGAGTCCATGAATGATGTAAGTGGATGGTCGATCCATGGGGGGATAGGGAGTGGGGATGCGACCAGAGGCCAAACCTGGTCAGTGACTAACATGTATATGGAATAGCGTCAATATCCGCCCAACCGTCGAAGCCTGGTGGAAGGATGCATGGAAGCTCTCGAGACGCCGGGCCCATGCCAAGATAGTGCCAAGACTCCGCCGCGGTGGCCGCTAGGCACCTGCATAGCAGCGCTCTAGCGCTTCTGGTGCTCGCTCCGGCTCGTTCATTCAACCACTGAGAGCGCGGCAACTGGGGCGACTTGGTTGGTGCTGCTGTGCCCGTGATTATTGCCGCTGCTTCCACTTGACATGATCATGGCGTGAGATATTGTAACTGCGTGGGCATGGCCAGATTAAATGGAACTGCGGAGGAGCGTCTTGCGTTCCGTGCCGGCCATGTTTGTCCGGCAGACGAGAACGGTTCCCCCGCCTATGGTAAGGTCAACAACGTTCCCCGGCCTTTTCCCTTCATTCTTTCCGTTCTGTGTCGCTTTTGTTTGTCAGGTTTCCAGGCGTGTGGCACCGTGTTGGACGGCAGCAGGATGCTTACCCCATCTGACATACGGAGTAATAGCATGAACCCGAAGACCGGGGTATATGCGACCGAAAGTAGACCGGAGTGTCTGGTCTGTGGGCTGCAGAGAAAAGAGCAGGGCCACGCATTCGTGAGTGGACGTACAAAGCACGAGCTCCTGTTGATGCTGGTTTCACCGACCTCCTTCGCCCAGGCCAGCCACACGGCGGGAAGCGTTAGGGAGCTAGTTTGTCAGTTTCCGTGGCGGCGCCATTGTTCGATGGATTGAAAAACCCGTCTCATACTCCATATCTTCGTTGAGCGGCTGTTCTGGGTCAAGGTTGTCTTCCCTGTCGTTAGCACTCCGTAGTAAAGTTACGGAACTCCGATCCTCGCTATAGATCCGTGGTTGCGAAGGAGAGCTGTGCTCGAAACCCAAGGCCCTTCCCAACTTGAACTAGGTGCAATTGAACGTTGGAGTTTGTCCTCTACCCCTCTCGCGAGTCTATGAACGAGGGGGTGAACAAAGGCCCATGAGAGACTCATGCCCTATCACATTGGTAGGAGCAGGAGACGTGGGTTGAAGCTTGGCATCCCCGGAGTTCTTGGCTCGTTTCCTTTTTCTCGAAGCGGAGAGATTTACTCTGAAGAACGGTGTGACGGTTGTTGCTTGTTGATGAGCAAATGGGATGGATGGGTGACCGCAAGACACCTGCTTGACTGGATGAGGTCGTTCGTGGTGGAGCTCGAGATGATAGAGGGGACTGAGAGGCTCAACTCTTGATTGGTTGTGCCCCAAAGAGCAAAAGTACCTGCCGAGGTACTTGGTACGGAGCACGAAACCCTGAGGGGTGGGTCGTGATGATTTAAGGTGCACCCGATGGCTTGATACCCATGTTGTTGGTGTCTTTGGTCTTGGGACCGCTTGCAGATGCTCCTCCCTGGCCTTTTTTTGCTGCTCGAGCCCCAGAAGGGATATCCTCTGCAAGGTCTCCTGTTGGCTACGGATACGGTAAAGAGCTTATCTTGCTGAATGCTGGGATTCTTGCAGATGTGGGAAGGGAGATGGACAGGAACTTACTACGTAGGTACTCCAGCTGCCGGCCAATTCCCAGTTGGCTGTCCCCGGGCGGCTGCCAGGGCAAAACTCGCACTACGGCAGCCTCTTCGGCGTTTCCGAAGCCGAAATCCTTCAAAGAATACTTTTCGCCCTGGCTGTCAGACCAGATCTGGGAGAACGGTGGGAGGGCGAGAAAAAAAAAAGCCTCTTCGCCCTAGACTTTTCGAATGACCTTCTATGGCGTCGACTACCGCACGAACTACGTTGTCGGTGTGCAGGTCCCTGACCTTAGTCCGAATTGTCTCGTGTCGGGGTGGCGTCATGTATGGTGATGTATTGAGAAGCACGTCGTGAAGTAATGCGAAGCCAAGTCTCACAATGGACCCGTTTCTTGGGGTTTTGCGCGGGCCAACAGACAAGCTGACGAGACCGAGGCACACATGGAGGCGAGCTGCTGAAAAGAAAAAAAATCTGACTGCTTGCTTGTGCGCTGCGTTTCGTCATTTTTGCCATCGGGACTTGAGACATCTCTCCCCCCATGTCGGAGTCGGTTCGTCCATCTCTTCTTGCCTTTCCCTTTACGCAATCGTCCCCGACTTGGCATCCGCTGGCCTCTTTTCCTTCTTTGGGTTAGGACTCCGACCAGGCCTAGAGATTGACGGGGCGATGGTAACGTCGATGGGAAACTGATGAAGAAGTATGGGAAAGGTCCGGGACAAAGTTCCGAGCAATGGGAGAGCTTTGGGAGGGAGGGGACCTGGGGAGGGAGTGGGAGATGAAGCGGGCCGCATGATGGATAACAGAAAGAGCGAAGGTCCCTGAATTGCACCCAACTTGGTTACGTCGGCAGGGGATAATTAACACCCGATCCGACGACCAGGAGGCCAGGTCCCCCAACAGTGCGCTTCAACGTAACACAGGCTAGGCAAAACAAGACAAAAAAAAAACCCCCCCCCTCTCTCTCTCTCATCAAGCGCTACCAGACGGAGCAGGAGGGCATCACGACTGGGTCCAATGCCGGCGGCCACTAACCCCCCAACAGTAGGTACCCTCGAGGTACGGGTACCCAAGGACACCGGGGACCCCCGAACCACCCTTGCACCGGTCTCCTGCGGGAGCCACCAGCTTCCCCAAGGTAGGTACATTGCGTACCGGGGACTGCGGGCCGGGGGTGTGGGTACCAAGTCGGCCGCGTCTGTCAGCAGCACCATAAAAGTACCCACCAAAGTACTGCCCCCCGGTGATACTTCGACAACACCTCACCTTCCACACCACACTCCACCGGCCACTCCTCGATCCCGCCCCTCCCCTCCATCTCCATCGCGAGGTTCGGTCTCCCCATCTTTTTCTCCAAACGCATCCCATCTGCACACGCATCCAGGTCCTCGCAATGAACAAGCCCCACGCACGCGCGCCGTCCGTCTCGGTATCGCTGCTGGCTGCGATGCGCGATCCAGGCCAGCGCTGCTATCGCCCCTCTGCTTCCACTGCTAGCCGCGCTTCTTCTCACAGGGGGACGAATCAACCTGACCTCGACCGATATGGTTGCCCCCCCCCGTTGATGATCTTCTCAGTTCATCCTCGCAACGCAACAGGCTGGGAGCAATGTTGCCAACGGTGCCCGGTGCCCCCATCCACCCCATACATAGGTATCGCCTCCACTTTCAAGAGCTCCTCCCACTCGCTCATTCACGTCTTCCTCGCTCTCGTTACTTGGGTCCTGTCTTTACTCCACATATAATTCTTATCCTCCCCCCTCCCCCCAAAGAACTCACGAAAGACACACCCCATCTTGCCCCATACACTCCCACTCTCCATCATCATCCCTGCTCCGGCTTCAGGGTCTCATTGCAACTCTCAAGTACTGGGTGATCGCCTCCCCAGCCTGTGCAACGTCTCTTGTCTCTTCTATCTTGGTCTTCATCTCTCTGCCTTATACTTCCCCCGGCGCAACTATCACGTCAATGCGCTGCCCAAGATACATGCCTCATTCACCATCTGTACTCTTAACACCGTGTATATCCATCCACCTTCGTGAGAGCCTCCTCTGTTCTTTCTCTTCTCTTCCTTCGACATCAACCTGCTGCGGCCTTCCCGCGCGCCCTCTGTCCGACTCGTCGAGGGCTCATGTTGTGCCTCTCCAGGACTATCTTAGACCTTTACCCCAACGAGCCATTCCTTACTCATCCATAACTTGAACGGACGACCCCTTCCTATCGCCTATCATGACAGTCGCACTGGCACAGCCGACCATTGCGGTCAAGGACCCCTCAGCCGTTCGCAAGCGCAGAAGACGAGCGCCTGCGGGTGGTGCATCCGACGACTGTTTCTCCTGCTCCAAAAAGAACATCAAATGTGACCGCAGGCGGCCTTATTGTTCCCAATGCCTCGAGGTTGGCAATGAGTGTTCTGGTTACAAGACCCAGCTTACTTGGGGAGTTGGTGTGGCCAGCCGGGGCAAGCTTCGTGGCCTGTCTCTTCCCATCGCCAAGGCACCTCCAGTTACTCGCGAGCCTAGGAAGCAACAGACTGCCCGTTCGAGATCCAGTTCAGCAGTCGTTGCCCAACGCCCAGAGCTTGACGACACTTCGAGGCCAGCTCGAGGGGCCATTGACATCCCAGTTGCCACCCAGGTTGCGTCTGCTCCCACGACTCCCTTTGCTATGGCCGGCTACGACTACTTGTCTATGTCACAACCTGATAGCACCCCTTCATTTCCCCCAAGGAGCTGGAGCAACGCTGCTTATTCCCCCGGGCTTGGTCATTCTCCTGGACTCGGTCACTCCCCAGACACGACGCCAAAATTCACGAGGTTCCCACTCCCTCTCGTTACCGAAGACCTAGCCTCGTCTATCGACTCCTTACACGACGTCGACTATCTATCCCCCATGAGCCAATCCGATGTATCCTATGTCCACAGCCCAACGTACATGTACGACAGCTATACGACGGCAACCAGCTCTCCTGGCCCTCAGAGCCCTCCTTCCTCTCTCTTTGTCGACCAAGGCCGGACTATTGCTCCGACCTCATGCCCGAGCCTGGCTCACGCCCCTTCAGAACTCAGCTCGAGCTTTCACTCGCACACCGACCAGTTTGATGCCCAAATGGGCAGCGGGCTTATCCGGGAATGTGACACCTTCAGTGAGATGCCTCGGAGTGGTTGCAATTTATCTCTCACTCAGCTAATATGATTGCAGGTGTTCCAGAAATCGACGCTTACAGTACTAGCTATAGCTCGCTGCCAGTTGCGTGGCAATCCCCATCGCTTCAGGAAGAAGACATCAAGTCGCACCACTCGGATTTCGCGCCTTCTCACTGGCCAACCGCCTCCGAGACTCAGTCAGTACATGTCAGCCAGGACATCCTCGCAAAGATGCCCTTTTTCATGGACTACTACGAGAACATCATGTGCCCCTCCATGGTCTTCATTGACGGACCACACAACCCCTTCCGAGACCATGTCCTCCGCCTTGCGGCAAACAGCCAAAGCCTACGGCATGCCATCTGTGCACTGGCGTCGTGCAACTTGCGCATGAAGAGGCGGCTGAGTCTCGGGAACGATGCGCGCGAGCTTTCCGAGAAGCTGATGGCCGATAAGCACGCCGCCGAGGCCATGGCTGAGGCTCAACCTGACGACCTCTCGCTGGCGGAGGAATATCAGCATCGGAACTTGGCAGTTCACTTACTGAATGAGCAGCTCAACGACAGGACTAAATCTACAAACGACTCGGTCCTCGCAACGATCCTTCTTCTGTGCCATTATCGAATGGTCGAGTCCGGCATCGCCAAATTCCATACCCAATTTGCTGGCGTGAACAAGATTCTCGCACTCAGATCGCGTCATTTCACAGCCACCGGAGACTCGGCATGGATGGAGGCGATTTTCACGTACTTTGATGCCATTTCAGCTAGCATCAACGACCGGGAAGCCCAGTTCAATCCCAGCTTCGGTGGGCTCGCATCGGACGCGCCGATTCTTCCCATTGGATCTGAGAATTTCGTTGGCTGCGATGGTGAGCTCTTCAAGACCATCAGCAAGCTTGGTCGGTTGAATCTCTTGTCCCAGAACCGACCCGTGCGCAACACGGCGGCGAATCTCTCGCCATGCCGTGACATGAGCGCGAGTCCTCAAACACCCCCCTATCTTTCTCCTTTGGGACACGCGTGCAAAGCTAGCACTGGAATTGGCATGGGATTTTTTGGGCAACCAGGGGGCGACATGTGCCCGATGATGGATCCTCGTTGTGAGGGAAATGGATTCGTTACAACTCTTAACAACGAGCAGATGCTTGCGTCCCCGGCTCCCTCATCTACGACCTACGACGAAAATCGATCCCTGTTTTGGCACGAGTGGAAGGAAGCTCGCTTGGCGTTGCAGAGCTGGCAGTTTGATGCATCTCGGATTGCTGCCTCCCTACCCGGTTCACCGACACCGCGCCAATTGCAAGATCTCGGCTCGCTCTCCGAGGCATTCCGGTATGCCGCGTTGCTCTACACCGAACGACTAGTCAGCCCCTCGTTGCCATCCGGGCATTCGAGCATCCAAAGCTTGGTCAGTCAAGTGCTTTGCTACGCGACAAATCTGGAAACGGGGAGCAGTGCGGAGAAGTTCCTCCTGTGGCCGCTCTTTGTTGCAGGCAGCGAGTGCGTCAACGAGCTTCAACAGAGCATCGTGCGATCCAAGTGCCGCGACATAATGTTTCGATCAGGCTACATGAACAATCTGGCGGCTCTTGAGGTCTTGGAGAAGTTGTGGGCCCGCGCGTTGGCGGAACAGGAGCCGCTGAGCCCGGGGTCCAGGACCGGGGGTCAACGAGGCCCGTTCAACTGGACGAAATGCATCGGGGGTCCCGGGGTGGAGGTGGAGTGGATCATGTTTTGATTGCAAGGATCCTCGGCCGTTTTGGTTGGCATGTGAAGGTGCGGTTTCTGTATTGATATGTTGGACGGTTGGGTTATGCAGGCAGGGGGTTGCTTACAAGGGTTCATGATGTGAACATGGCAGGCGTGGACTGGAAAGGGAAATTTGGGGAGCTTTTCACGATAGGCTCTATATGGAAACTCGGCCAGGACGGCATATGGGACTGGGGGATTTCAGATTCGGGAATCAAGGGTTTGTGGCTTCGAGGGTGTATTAACTCGGACACTGGCATCTATGGTAGACTGGAGCAAGGCGTTTCACGGCTAAGCATGTTGTTTGAATATTTAGGTACATATTTGCATGGCCATCTCACAGCTGGACTGCCTCGCTGAGGGCTCTTTTCAATGGAATCATGACGCTGATGACGTCTCTTTCGATCTCACTTTACACATATTCCGTATGAGGCCCCCTTCGATCTGTTCCTGAATCATAACCCCCACGCCAAGCGTATCGAGATTATAGAATTATCAACTAGCACTCTATCAAGGAGGTGAAGATATCCCTGGACGATCTCGTCATATCGCACTCGATGTGTAATAGCTGTCGAGTTGAAGATAAACCGAGAAAGCTGTCCCCAAGGTCCGCCGCCACATCCCACGCAGTCCGCAGCCCCTTACCCGCCATGCCATGGCCTCGGCGCCGCCGCAGGACTACCTACTCTTCGCCTGGCGGAACCCGCCGACTTGCTTAGCGGCCGGGCGAAGGAGGGTCATCATCTGTGGTGGGGGAGGGGAGGGGGAGGAGGGAGTACGGGGGAGGTAACATGCACATTGACCACAATGGCTTGGGAAAAAGCCAAGATGGTTGTGCCTGGCCCTACGGACTTTGGGGCGGTTGAAAAGCTTGGCTTTTGCTTCATGATATTAAGCTATCACGCCAGGTTGTTTAGGGT
>JABFFI010001126.1:0-24465 GCA_013623725.1 Fusarium robinianum | reverse complement strand
AAAGAGAAAGGGAAAAAAAGAATAAAGAGAAAGAGCGAAAAAGAGAGAAGAAAGGCCGAGAGAGAAAAAGATGATGTATTCTCCAAGGTTGTTGGCAGTGTGTCGGTTTGTTGGTCGTCGAGAGGAGGAGGAGAAGAAAAGTGACAACTCCAAAAAAGCACCAGCAAGCCGCAGCAGCAGAGAAAGACCCTTCCCTCCCGTCTTATCTCTTTTCGTCTTGTCGGCAAGAATGTAGGGAAAAGTAAAAAAAAAAACGAGGCGTCCGTCACCTTTATTTTTATTTTTTATTTTTCCCTTGACCCTTACACAACTCCCTCCCCTTCCAAGTCGTCGTTGTCACCGCCTCTGCACGGTTCCTTTCATGCAAGCCTCTGACACCGGGTTTTCCAGGGACCAGACGCAGGGGAGGGAAAAGTCAAAGTTGGGATGAAAAAAATAGGTACGAAGTAGTAGTACGGAGTGGTTAAGAGCAGGGTGGGTGTGGTTTTTGTTGATCAGAAGGGGATTAGGGAGAGTCCGGGGAAAACGGCCGAGCAGGGGGGGGTCGATGAGGAGGGGAGGGGAAGGAGGGAGAAGGGTCTGGCCTGTGGGTTGAAATGATGATGATGATGAGGTGATGGGAAAAGAAAAAGAGAGAAAGAGAGGAGAACAAAGTAAAAATGATAGATAGAAAGAGTGGTGGTGATAATGATAGTAAACACTTCAATCTTCACGGCAAGTCAATGGCTGTCCAATTCATAAATAGACAACCCAAAAAAAGACACCACAAAAAAGACAAAACACAACAACAGGTTCCGAAACCTCCAATGGCTAGTTAGCTTGTTCTCTTTCCCGGCAGAAACAGGGCAGAAGAAACGGGGGGGATGACGGACAGGAGGAGACATTGCTTCGTTTAATATTACCCTCACCAATAACCTACCCCCCTCACCCTTCAATCAAGTCGACAACTCCCTCCCTCAACTTCCTTGATTTCCCTTACCCGCATCTACCTACTGTATGTACAAGTAACTCATCGCCCTTTGTTTACCTGCAACTCAGGCGTCTGTCGCCATGGCATCGTCCCGCTCACCTGCATCTCTCTGCATCACACATCACGCGTTATAAACCAAAGGCTTCCCAATCACCCACCACCCCACGCCCATTCGCTGCATCCAGACAAGGCTCCGTCGCCGCTTCAGGCACTCCTCCGTCTTCCCATTCGCGGCGTCCTTGGCCCCCCTCCTTCAGCTAGCCACCCCTGCGCCGCCGCCAGTGACAGGCCCCTCTCTTCTGGCGTTGCAACGCCGTTGGAGATTCGTACTATTTTGGACTGGCCCTGACGAACGAACGACGTCCTCTGGTTGCTGGCAATAATAATTATGTTTGTCCCCTAACTAGTCCCTACGTTAGCCCTGGGCTCGTCCTGGCCAACACCGTCGTCCCCAGCAGCCAGAACAACCGCCGTGTTCGGGCTATCGGAGACCAAGGTAATTACGTAGCTGCTCGTAAGACGGATCGCCTCACTCTCTCTTCCCCATGTCCTGTACCTATGGAGACCGCATCAGCAAAGAGCTATTAGATCATTCTTAAGCGCCTTGACCGTCCAGTCAGCCCTTTCGCCTTGCCAATTCATTTCCCTATCCTTTAACCCAGTCAAACTCACAACCAGTCAGTAGTTGACATTACTACAACACCTCGAGTCACAAGTCGGAGGCTCAGCAGCGTTGCACGTCACTTGTATTCTAGCAAAAGCGAATAAAGCACCCTCCTCGCCAACACTGCTTTCCAGCAAAAGATTTCCCAAGGGCCCTTGTCGGCCGATTCTGCCTCATAAACTAGGTAGTTTGGACTTGATAGCAATTGTCCGTCCCCCTCCAGAGCCATGTCAACCTCACCAACGAAGACAGCTAGCTCCCTCCATGCTGTCAATCTCCCGTTATTCTTCAACCATCCCATTGAAGCTCACGAATGCCGTCATCGATAGAGCGAGTCTATGGGCTCCAGGAACCTGTTCTCACTTCTCTCGTATGGTCACGAGTGGCTTGCAAATGACATGACAGGAATCGAAACCATACCCGTCTGCGTTTCCAACCTTCACAATATATGGAGAGATAACCATGTCCAATACGCAATGGTTATCTTCCTCCCCCTTGACAAATCGAACGTCCATTCTCTCTCTGTCAAAAGCCGCATTCTGCGAGACCTCCTTGGCGATGAACATTGCCCGCGACTTCATGAAGATCGACTGGAGTTGTAGAGCTTGGTTGATGATGTTTCGGATTCGGCCCAGAGAATTTTTCCTTCCTTCTAGATCCGTGAAAATCCACAGGTCGTCGACCAAACTTCCTACCATCGTCTCAAGGCGTTGTGCCGGCTTGGAGGCCTTTTCGAGGCACCAGGCCATCCGGTTCTTAAGGCTACTCAGCTCTCGGAGATGCAAGTCATCGAATTTTGATTCTGTATACTGGTCATCAGTTCTATTCCAAATTGGAAAGTATCTTCAGGAACAAACCCACCCCCGAGCTTCTCGCACAAGTCTTGAAATGCGTTCCCTTCAGCACCACACCAAAGGCCCCCCCCATGTTGGGAGAAGATGTCGGAGTAAAGTCGACCCCAAATGTATTTTTGGAAGCGGTAATTCATCATTCCGTTGTCGTACTTGTATGCATTTCTCAAGGCATCAACCGCCTTGGAGTCTGCGCCACCGGGTTTGCGAATTCTAGCCGGGTCGTTGGTGAGAACCTGGGAAGCGAAGTTCTGGATGTGGAAGGCGAGAGACTGCCACTTCTGCTGAATAACCTCGTCTGTGACTTTTGCATACGCGTCGTCATCTCTTAAGCGCTCCTCTTCCAGAGCGGCAAGTTCGATTTCTTGCTGCCGACAATCTTCCAGTGCTGTCTGTGTTTCCGCTTCTTGGCTTCTCAGGGACACCTCAAGAGCACACTCTCTCTTTTGAGAGGCCTTGAGCGCCTCATAGAGCCGTCCCATTTCCTTTTGTGCCTCTTCCTTCGTCACGTCAAGAGTGGCTTGGTACCGCTCTGCATCAACTCGCAACATGGCCTCCTTTGCCTTGATCCTCTCTTCAAGAAGCCCGTTCATCTGCTTCATGCCTTCAATATCCTTCTCAAGCAGCGCAAACTTCTGGTTTGCGGCCTTCACAGCTTTCATTTGGGCTGT
This sequence comes from Fusarium robinianum, assembly GCA_013623725.1. Taxonomy (NCBI): domain Eukaryota; kingdom Fungi; phylum Ascomycota; class Sordariomycetes; order Hypocreales; family Nectriaceae; genus Fusarium; species Fusarium robinianum. Next base: position 21,309 of record JABFFI010001126.1, on the reverse strand, counting down.
CTCTGGCGGTTGACCGAGATAGGGTTGAGTGCGCGTAGTGTCGTTCTCGCCCAAACTCGGACTCGTCTGTACTCGGGCTCTCTTCCGTGGAGGCTCTTCCTCATCCTCGCAGGCTTCATGGTATCTCTTGATGCCAGAGATAGCATTCGCCTTCGCTTCCCTTGGCTTGGGTCTTTCGAAGTGATTCTGATCGTGGCCAAGAGCCTGAAGAGTCTCATGGGGTCCTTTACTGGCGACCGTGGTTTTGACCTTCTCTCGTCGAGCCTTGGATCTGCCTGAAGCACTGTTGTGAACATTCCGGTCATCGCCAGCTTTGATGGTTTCATCATTGCAGACAACCACCTCCCTCTTCACGTTTTCGGGATTCTCTTTGCTAGGACCGCCATGGGAACCGTAAGAGGCATTTCTGGTGATCACGATCCTGGTCTTCTTCCCTTTGTTCTTGCCGGGGCAACTCTCTGGCTCCTTGGCGTCGGATTCGTCTTCGTAATCTCCATCGCCGTCGACAGTCTTCTTCTGTGGCTTTCCCTTTCCTCGGCCACCACCCTTGGCGTCTCTCTTACTGTTCTTCTTCTTTGGTTCCTGCTGCTTTGGTTTCTGCCTGGTCTTCTTGGGGGCCATCCAGTCATCATAATCGCTGTCGCTGTCATCACCGGGACTCATTGTGTCGCTCTCAGCTTCGCTCTCGGCTTCCCCCTGCATTATCGGAGTGCGGATCCTTGGCTTCTCGGTTGAAGGCTCCTTCTCTTTTGGCTTGGGATGTTCCTCAGGCGGTGGCGCTGCGGCCCTCGAGGTTGGGAGAGGAAGATCCTGCGGTAGGCCATCGTGGCCATCGGGCTTCTCGTTTTCCTCGACTTTCATTGCACTTTCGCCACCAGGCAACGGCTGGGGAAGCTGCGGAGGCATGCTAGAGTCTGCTTTTGCACAGAGCATGGCGTTGGTGGAAGAAATGGGGAGTGAGAAACGCTGACGCGAGAAGTTGGTGTTGGAAGAAATGGAGTGAGGAAAACGGAGAAATTTTCAGGATTATTGACGGAAGTAAGAATCCCATTTATGATGAGTAATTTAACTATCTTAGGCCATTAGGATTAAAAAGAGGAAGGTGCGCAGCCTCTGAGAGGCTTGTGGTCAATCAGCAGTGATTCAAATGCAAACAATAACATTGGCCTATCAATACAGCTTATCAACACAACCAAGCTCTACTGGGAGATGGCAAATTGATTTCCGCCGTCACATGGTTACTCAAAAATGATTTCTCTAGTTTATGGATTTCCATATAGCCTCACTGTGGAAAGGGGAGACAAAGAGTCTGCTTGTTCCCTGCTTGTTCTTTTTGTCTCCAGCCCCTTTTTTGTTGTTTCGTGGAACAAGGTCAAGTAAATACTATTAGGCCCAGAATGTTCGTGCTGAAACTATTAGTTCCAATGCATTCATCTTAAGTCTGCTGGTGTTCGTCCAGATAATCTTCCGTCCCAGATATGTCAACAACACTCATGGCCCCGAGTTTCAACACATCCTACCTAGTGTGTAAGTGTCCAACAAAACGCCCTTCTGTCCTATGTTCACCAACTACACTAGAACCTCTAGATAATCAGTATAAATTAGAGCCTTCTTTTTCTCTTTTCCTACTTTTCTTCCGGCACTTCATCACCACAACACTTGCTCAGGAGTCTTATCATACATTTTTCGACTCTAAACCCAGCCAGTAAACAGACAGATCTTCCCCCCAGGACTCACAATGTCCGCTCCGGTTTTTGTCCCAGGGATCCAGTTCCAGATCGAGCTCAGATTCCTGGTCGCCACACTTCCCACCATCGAGGGAGTAGACACCCGGTATCTACGCCCAATGGGAATACCCGTCATTCATCCCAAAGACGGGTTCGATCGCGCCCCGCTAATACCTCGTGGCCAGGATATTCCCAAGGAAGAACGTCCTATCATAGCCTGGGCGGTTCAGAGCGTCGGTGATGCTCTCATCAAGTTGGGGCTGCAAGTTGACGTGGCCATTACGGCCACTCCTCAAGAAGCCACAACTGCTCAGCATCCTTCGCAAATCTCCGAAAGGATCTGGCGAGTATCTCACGAGAGTGATCTCAAGGAACCTCAATGCACGGAGTACGGGTGGGTTGGACTAAAGATCACGTCCCCCGTCACTTCTAGTTCCGAAGCTACAGTTGCTACCCTCTCTTCACGTCTAACCAAAGTTCTCGGCGTTCTGGATACGGAGTTCATCACAATCACAACCGCGGAGACTCGTCTAAGCATCCTCGCTCGTCTTTCCGGTAAGAAGCTTACCTTCGAGCAGTCGAAGCACCTCGCACTCTTTCTGTGGTCGCTCGAGCGCCCCCTAACCAAGATTCACCCTCCGCACTGTGGTCTGTCGTCACCTCGCTCTCTAGGTCTTCAGTTCACTAACCTGCCAGAAGACAAGAAGATAATCGACGTGGCTAAGGAGATGGCGGCGTGGAAAACGGTACAGGATCCCTGGAACAATCGCCTATCTCCTGACCGCCAGCCTCTACGTATCTTCCCACAACCCCCTGAGCCAACCGTTCCGCAGCACAAAAACGGTATCAACAGCATCCATGCTGTACCGACTCAGCAGGACCTGCTTCGGCTCCTGAAGATTGCGACCATCGAGAACAACCAACTTGGAGTTCCCATCAAGCCCGCCTATGGCTTCGAGCAATTCCAGGACTGCTCAGAACATCCCATGGTGCAGTTCAACCAACACTGCGGAACTCTCGACCACGACTCCATTCTCCACTGGGCTGCCGTCTGCTCTAGCATCATTCACTTCGCCACGCGCAAGAATATGGATCCCACGGGTTGGCGAAGAGCCCCCCTTCCCAAACTCCTCACCCTCCTCGGAGCAACCACCAGCGCGGACTTCTACACCAGCAACGGCAATGGCAGTATTCCCAGCCTCGAGCTCTGGCCGGTCCTGAAAAGCCCCATCCCCGATGCCAACCCCGACGAGCCGCTGTCGCTGAACACCAGCAATTACACATTCGGTATCGAATTGGAGTTGCTGCTCCCCGCAATCTACAACGTCACGGGAACTGGTTCCATGAGGGAAGACCCCAACCCCACGGACAAGAGAATGTACATCCAAGGCGAACAGTTCAGTACCAGAGCCTGGCAGGTCGCTGGTATGCTCAGGAACTTAGGCTTCCACAGCTCCTACTCAAACTTCTTCGACGTCGACGAGAGCTTGGCATACGACCGCGAGACCAAGAAGATGTTCGCCGACGCCGGCTATTTCCTTCTCGATGATACCCAAATCGATTACCAGTTGTGGGCATGCAAAAAGGACACATCGCTCAGTTTGACACCAAACTGGAAAGGCTACACCAAGCTCTGCGGCTTGGAGATTTGCAGTCCCGTGCTGAGAGACACGCCAGAATGCTGGGAGAGTGTTCTTGACGTCGTCTCTGGCCTCCGGAACTACATCCGACTGACGGCGGACAGGTCCTGTGGTCTTCACATCCACGTCAGCAAGGGGGAGATCTCCGTGCCAATGGCCACCATACGAAAGACGGTCTGCCTAGCCTACTGCGCCGAGAACCTTCTATTCAGTCTTGTCCACCCGGGCAGACTGAATAGCCGCTACTATCCAGCACTCAGATCTCGCCGGGGATTGCGACCCGAGGATGCTGAGGAGTACGCAGGCGTCCCGTTGTCTGAGGAATTCAAGCGGTACGTCCCCGTCAGCGACATTGATCCCAACGAGTGCGCCATTCTGAATCGTATGTGGACGATGGATGACCCGAGGGAGTTCTGGTCAATGATTGAGATCGGAGCCGGAGGGAAGCCCTGCATCAGCGTCTCCAGGATCGGCGTCAACGAGGATGACCCCGAACTCACCACTGGAACTATCGAGTTCCGCTATCCCGAGTCAACCATGGACCCGGAGCATGTCCTACGGTTCAGCCAACTCTGCGTCTCGCTGTTCCAGTTCGCTGACACGGCGAGTCCGACAAAATGGACTATGATGGTCCGCGGACTCATGCGAACACCCGACACACAGCCCTACGATCCTAAGAAGCTCAAGATGTTTCTCGAGTATCTCAAGATAGGTGACGACTACGATTTCTGGGCTCGCGCGATGTGGAAGAACCAGAAAATCCGCAAAGCTGGCGAAGAAGCCATTGCTACCGATCGCTCCGCGGAGACTGTTGATATCCTACCCCGTGTTACCTCGAAGCAGATCGAGTCGCTTCGCAAGAACGTCTGTCAGCGACGAAGGTTTGGGTGACTAGGTCCCGACGACCAGGACAGTGTGATCGACCAAGTCCTGAAGCGAACGAAGTCCATTCTCAAGTCTGCAGTTTGATCAAGAAGACCGTGGGTAGAAGGCATCGAGGAGATGTGGATGTTTTTTGGGAATGGATATTTGGAATGGAAAATTGTGCATTGCGGAATGTAGGACATTGTACACCGCGGGAAAGACAGAATAACAGCGTCTACCATACTATAGATGGATGATACATAACTAGGTAGACAGGTCAACAATGATATTTTGTGCCACGATGTTTTAAGATTGTCTTGATTGTTCAACGTTTTGTTGCTTGCATGTGTGACTACTAATAACCCATAACACTAAACCAAACTCGAGGTCCGTATGAGCGTCGACCTTGGACGAACTGGTGCTCATAAAGGCTTCTTCGATTCAACTTCTCGAGTGGAAATGCTCTATTTCTCTCCATCGCTTTGTCATCCTTCTTCGCTAGCCCCAGGCCCAAGGCAGCCGCAATATCCATCCAGCTCGTCAGGCAGCATGAGGCATGCGCTTGTTCGGCCTCGACGCCCATCGCCGCAGCTAGAATCGTCACCTGGAAGTGCTCGCGGGCCCACGGACTTGCGCTGTGTGTTGTTTGCGATCCCAGGCTCGCGTCTATAACAGGTCGCCTCGGCGCGGACGGTTTGTGTATACGTACGTGCCTATGTATGCCTGAAGCAGCAAAGGCTCGCACGGGTAGTGAGTCTTAAACGATTCCCTCCTCTACACCTAGTCAGGGTGGTCGCGTTCAATAATATCCGCACGACCCAAGGGTCGAGTGCCATCGTTAAGGACCATGGCCTCCCGATGTTGGCGTCGAAGGCGCTGCTCCTCGGCGGAGTGCTCTCTAGTGCGAGGGATTTGTTCGGTTGAAGGACCGCTGGCATACTCCTCTTCCTCCATCTCCCTAGAGACATATGGAACGCCGCGAACTCGAGTGCCCTTGGGGTTTTCTCTTTCCATCAATCCTGCCTTCTCCAGGGCTCTCATGCCCTTACTCGAATGCTTGATCCGGCGTACAATGTCGACGATCCTGTTGTTCTTCATATCCATGTATTCTTGGAAGTTTCGACGCCGTTGTTCGGGTGTCTCACCCCAGTCTTGCACTGCAAGCCATCTCTCGACAAACTGGGCCTTGACGAGCGTCCTGACGCCATACTTGGTGATTAATTCCAGAATAAACATCAGACAAAACCTCTCGGCCATGTCGCGAAGGTAGTACTCATCCCAGTGGCTATCTCTGAGATCCGGCCGGCCGATGTCCAGCACGCTCAACTCCAGGGATCTCACGAGAGCAGAGTATGCCTTGAGGTTGTTCAACTTCGACAGCCCATCGAGACCTAGAACGGTCAGCCCAAAGAAATCAGTTTCGGCCAAATCAACGCACCAAGGGTCTGCCCTGCGAGCAAAGCCAAGGCTCGGAGACATTGCATCCGCTCTTCGTAGTCTGGCCTAGTAATGCCATAGAGTAACACGTCTGTCGTTCGGGGATCGTCGACAGCCCTGTCACATAGAATCTTGATCGAAATCTCTCGGATAGAATGATTCGTGTGGCCTAGGAGCTTCTCCAACGTATCTATCTCCAGGGAATCTTCGGTGTCTTGCGTGATGTACTGTGTCTTTGGTTCCGTCGGGGGTATCTCGTTATCGTCACGGATGAGGGTGAGGGCCGAGAAGATGGTGCTAACGAGGCCGAAAGTGGCAAGCCCAATCCCCGCTAGGATCACTCGCTCGTCGCGAGAGAACGCAAGGAAGACCCTCGTCCAGGTCATTTTGAATAGATATGGTTGATTAAGCTCATATTTATCTGGTGTTGATGAAGCGTCAAGCTTACCTCATCTAAACCATCCAGGCGCGAGTAGTCTGGGAAAGCATGAGCTACCAAGGTAAGTAGGTACTGACGCGACCTGTGATTCTGCCACTCTACACCGTCTGGCCTCATGCCAGGATAGGACTAGTTTCACCTCGACCATTTTAGGTCCAGGCGCGATAACGATAAGAACTTTTTTGATTGAAGAAAAATCACCTACTCTTAGCACTCCCACGAAGCGCACCGCAGGATCCCATCGCCATTGTAGCCAAGATGGCCGGCTCCCAGCTCAAACGCCTCAAGGTGTCCCTCAGGGAGCAAGGCATTGTTGGCCCGCAGCAGTCGAAGAAGCAGAAACGCCGCTCGGCTCAAGATGAGCGCGCCCGCAACGAGAAGCGACTGCATCGAGGGGTGGTGTTGGAGGGTATTCGCGAACAGTTCAACCCTTTCGATCTTAAGCATGCCGCGCGCGGGCCTAAGTTCGAGGTTACGAGTAACCGACCGACTACCTCCGGAATCAAAGGTCGCCCAGGTCAGGCCAAGGCGGCCAGCGAGGAGAGGGTGAGAGACGCAACAACCCCGTTTCACGGACATCCCACTAACATGTCTTCCATAGCGCCGCGAAACCCTGCTGGTCGAGATGCAGCGACGGAACAAGGTCGGAGGCATTCTGGATCGTCGCTTCGGTGAGAACGACCCGACTATGGCCCCAGAAGACAAGATGTTGGAACGTTTTGCCCGTGAAAAACAGAGAAGCCACAAGAAGAGTTCCATGTTCGACCTCGAAGATGACGAGCCATCGGAGGGCTTGACACACATGGGAAAATCTTTATCCTTCGACATGAAGCCGCTAGACGATTTCAAAGAAGATGATTTAGACGAGGATTACGACAGCGATGGCTCTGTACGCGAGAGGCAACACCTGAAGCGCCTCCGCGCCATGGCTGATGCAGGCAGCGATGGGGAAGACAACGCCGAAAATGACGAGCCCGAGCGGAAGAAAACAAAAAAGGAGGTTATGGAAGAGGTTATCGCCAAATCCAAGCTGCATAGATACGAGCGCCAGGCTGCCAAGGAACAGGACGAAGATCTTCGAGCAGAGCTGGACAAGGAGCTCGGCAACATCCACATGCTTCTTACACAAGTTCCTCAGAGCTCCAAGTCTCACAAGGGTGAAAACGGTGCTCTCTCAACTATTGCTGGGGTGGATCGAAGCGCCTTTGAGAAGAACTTTGACCTCGAGGTCAAGAAGCTAGCTCAGGACAAGAGAGCCCAGCCGGCCGACCGCACAAAGACTGAAGACGAAAAGGCTGAGGAGGAGTCAAAGAGGCTGAAGGAGCTGGAAGATAAGCGACAGAAGCGTATGAGAGGAGAAGAGGTGTCCGACAGTGAGGATGATGACAAACCTGGAAAGGATGAGCCTGAGGACATGGACGTGGACGACGACGACAACGACGATGACTATGGCCTTGGAGCCGGTATTCGAGCTCGACCTACAGCCACAGAATTGGGCTTTGACGACGAAGACGACTTCATCATCGATGACGACCTTGTCGCCAGCGGGTCCGACCTAGAGCCGCTCGACAGCGATGAAGATTCTGATGTCGAGAGCGGTATCGACGGAGAGGAGGAAGATGAGGACGACGATGAGTTCACCAAAGGCTTGCTGAATGAGGAAGAATCTCGAAATCCTGTCTTCGAGGCAGAATCGTCAACAAGGGCATCGGCAATTGAAAAGGGCGACGAGCAGGGTTTGCCCTTTACATTCCCATGCCCTGAGTCTTGCGACGAATTCCGGGCCGTTACAGCACCATACCCAACAAAGACCTTCCCTACTATCGTCCAGAGGATTCGTGCGCTCTATCACCCGAAGCTGAGCAGCAAGAACAAGGAGAAGCTCGGGAAATTCTCAGCCGCCCTCGTCGACTATATCGCCTCGCCCTGGGATCCCGACACGTCTCCTCCCTTTGCGGTGTTGGAAAGCATTGTGCGACATATCCATTCGCTCGCCAAAATGTTCCCTATCGAGATCAGCAAACAGTTCCGGCTCAATATTGAGGAGATGGGTGATGAACGTCCTTTAGCCTTGCAGCCCGGAGACCTCATCCTCCTGACGGCAGTAGGCACCATCTTCCCTACCTCTGATCACTTCCACCAGGTCGTGACGCCCGCCATGTTGACCATTGCGAGATACCTTGGTCAAAGGGTTCCCCAGAGTCTTGGTCAGTTTGCTACCGGCACATATCTGTCGATCCTTGCCATCAGCTACCAGAAGCTATCTAAGCGGTTTGTGCCCGAGGTGATGAATTTCTCCTTGAATACACTCTGCGCCTTGGCACCGACGGCGCCGTCAAAGCAGCTCGGCAACTTCCCCCTTCATAGCGCTCCCGCTGGCGTTCGGGCTGAAGGCACAAGCAAGGCTGGCGTGAGACGGTTAAACTTATCTGATTGCTTGGATGGTGAAATCAAGGCGACGCAAGCAAAGGCGCTCAAAGTAGCCATTATCGATACCACTGCCCAAGTATTGGAGGCTGCTGCCGATACATGGACTGGCAAGAGCTCATTTTTGGAGACGTTTACCCCAGCGGCGAGCGCCTTCAAGCACCTCACCAGCAAGGGATGTCGATCGCAGCTACCTCCCAGCCTGGTCGAGAGACTCGAAAAGGTCCACACGAAGTTCGAGCGCATGCTCCAAGTCGCCCAACTCTCCCGGCGCAATCTCGAGCTCCACCACCACCGCCCACTAGCGATCAAGACATATGTGCCCAAGTTCGAGGAGACGTTCGACCCGGACAAGCACTACGACCCGGATCGGGAGCGCGCGGAGCTGGCGAAGCTCAAGAAGGAGCACAAGAAGGAGCGCAAGGGCGCGATGCGGGAGCTGCGCAAGGACGCCAACTTCATGGCGAGGGAGAAGCTACGGATCAAGAAGGCCAAGGACGAGGCGTACGAGAAGAAGTACAAGCGGCTGGTGGCGGAGATCCAGAGCGAGGAGGGCCGCGAGGCGAACGAGTACGAGAGGGAAAAGGCGGCGAGGAAGAGGTCAAGGAACAGGTAGATGGCATGAGGGAGTTTGGATACCAAATCATAGATTTTTTTTGCACGCTTGTTGGGGCCCATCGTGACTATAATTGCTATAACCGTCTCTCTGAATCGTAGGTAAATAAATACTATATACAGCATACCTACCATGCGTGAGTCCTGATTCCTACCAAGTATATTGCATCTCGGATCAAAAATACCCGATATACACCGTCAAGAGTACCAACCTCCATGGTGCGTATTGCCTGCTCACATCTCGGTCTCAGCACCTAGCTTTCCCACAGTCACGAACCAGGTCGGTTAGCCAAGTGCCAAAAGAGGAATCGCCAAAAAAGAAAAGATCATGCGTTAGCAACTGCACGTTTCGATCGTGCGACCTCCGGGTTATGAGCCCGGCGCGCTTCCACTGCGCCAAGTTGCTTTCTTGTGATGGTGTGGCTCGTCAACTTTAGTACTATACTCCCCTTCCCATACGCCTGCAAAATGCGACGCAACTGCGTAGGCCTCGCAATTCCAAAATTTCCCATCCATCAACTTCATTTACAACAGAGCAGAGGATCTATACATTCGTAAACAGGTTCTTGTAATAGATCCATCCAAAAGACTCCAGTATCGTGGCCACACCTTGAGAGACAGAAAACACTCACACTACAATAACATGTCAAAAGTCTGACAACACTAAATAGTACCATATCGGTTACTCACTAAATTTCCATACAAACCTAATTTTTTTTATAGGATACTCAGTAATTATAAGAGGTCCTTATACCTAAATATTCATTATTTAGAAAATTTTAGTGAAATTTAACTATCTCCCTTAAAAGTAGGGATACTTTTAGGTATCGGACTTGGAGGAGGTGTTGTCAGACTTTTGGCGTGTCATTTTAGATTCGACTTACACAGTCATCAGGGAGCGCGACCCGGCCAAGTCCTAGGTCGACACTGCTGTAAATACGTTATTTATACTGGACCATATGGGACATGAAACAGCTTTCGGTGGCGTAATCTGGAAAAGCCCCTATAGGAGTATCTTCTTGGAAGTCAGTCCTCTGGTTCACGTTTACAATCACTGCTTTACGCCAAGGAAACCAAATCCACCATACTCTAGGACTCCATCGCTCGTCATCGAGGACCTCAGCATGTTTGCTTCAAAGTCATTGCGAAGACAGAGATTATCTAGGGGGGCATGGAAATACATGGCTTCAGCCTTCCTCAGTTCTGTGCAACCGGGGAGTCATCACGAAGGCGGCACTATTGACACTGTAGTGTAATGATACGTACAACGCGAGGTCATTCGAGATAGGAGACATCCACGCATCAGTTAAAATAATCCTCTCCGAAAAGCGAGAAATGAGTGCCAGAGGAAAACGAGTGAGCAATTTGATCTCTCATTATCGGCGAGGAGAGCGCGGGAGCTATAGGTCTAAACAGGAAAATAGGGCTTGAAATTTTCCACAAAATGCAAAAAGAAAGATGTGCTAGCAACTGCACGTTTCGATCGTGCGACCTCCGGGTTATGAGCCCGGCTAATACCATATCAGTTCTTGTGTTCGAGATCGAGTTTAGGATTGTTGTGACTCACCGCGCTTCCACTGCGCCAAGTTGCTTTTGCGGGTGTGGGCAGGCGTATGAGCCGGAATCATAAGCCCGTTGTAACCCACATGAAGACACTGAACGAACTATTGTTGAACAGCTCCAGGATCCGCCGCGGAGAGACCATACTGTATGCAATAGAATAGTTGCAACAGGTAAAATATAACATGTAAGTATTGAAATGACATAAATTTCTTGATTACACTTTGGTGGGCTACTTAAACGTTGAGTTAAACTTACACGCCCTATACCTTTCTTTTGTAGGGATTCTATGTTAGAAGAGATGACTTTAGCTTATAGGCTATAATAAAGAGTACTCTCTACTATGGTCGAATATCTTGTTTCTTTGTAGAGGGCCTCTTGGCTACTCGGCTCGGTGAAGAAAAAAATCCGGGGAAGATTCTATCTGATACCCCCAGTGGAATAATCCTCAAAAAGAAATGTATGTAGCAACTGCACGTTTCGATCGTGCGACCTCCGGGTTATGAGCCCGGCGCGCTTCCACTGCGCCAAGATGCTTTGGTTGGATGGTGAACCGGAGCGTGAATCCTCCATATCAACCCATCGGGCCCGGAGCCATTTTGAGCCCGCTCTTTTCCGTGGGATATTAATGTATCCACTGCAGGTGGATAACATGGAGGGTTTTGGGCCCTTAGCCCACCATCACTGTGATTTTCGTGACGACCATGGGCTGCTTCTTGTGGCGTCTCTATTATTTTGTTCGTCGCTCTCTTCTTGAGCAATTCAGGCCCGGGCCGTGGAGATGCGGAGCATCGGGCAGTGTGGGGCCGAATACTGATCTGCTTGTCCGAGACGAGATCCACTCGATGCCGGCGAGTCAGAAGTATTCCTCTAATCGTTGGAACGCTTTGGGCAATACCACTAAATTTCGTCCCGGAGACGTCAACTATAGTAAGAATGCCTCGGTATGGATGGGAATTTAATTGATGGCCCCGGATCGAGGGTGACAGCGGCATGTATCCGAGGGAGCATCTGACCCAGTAGGACGTCTTGGGGCAGTAGAGTGTTGCTGAAGTGAGGTGTGCGGACTGGCTCATACCCGAGAGTTCTGGTCATCTTTGGGGTTTTGGTAATTATTCTCTTGGATTTTATAGCGATTTTGATTTCGTCCCCCTGCTGAACTCCGAGTTTAGACGGGTGTCGGTGAAAAGTCCTTTCAAGCACGAAGCACATGTATGGAAGCTCCAGCAAAAAGTTCAGATGCATGTCCAACCACCTCTTCACGCACATGAAATAGAATATCATCTCTTGCCCGCCCAGGATCCTTCCTAAGCAGCCAATACCGACATGGAAAAGCCCCATTACCCAGTTTATAAAGACACTAGCTATTTAACACACTTTCTTGTGTATTTAGCCTACTAAATTATATAAAAGTACATAAATTAGCCTAAGAAAGGAATAATATAATACATAGACTTTTCATATAATTTTAGCTTATTAGATATCCTCATTTAACAGCAAATACACTCTATCACCATACTTTCTTTGTTCCCTGTTTCATGCAGTTGAGCGGGTTGTTTGATTGAGAAGGGTCCACGGTTGAGCTGTAGGGTAGTCTACAAAACTGCTTCGAGCTCAACTTGGCAATTACCCTCTCCCCCCGTAGTGAACTCGGACTGAAAGATTCAAAACACCCACCACGTAGCACACCAACGTCATTCACAATCATCCAAGGCCCGAGCCCTGAGACCTTCATCTCGGGACATTCACATGTGGCTTTTACCATGAAACCCCTGGTCTTTACTCTTTAGTGTGGCTTTTTGTCCTTCCCCCGATGGGACCCACAAGGCATCAGGTACGTATCGACCTTGCATTTCGGGTCAGGGACTAAAATAGGTACCTCCCTACTCCCCTGTTAAAAAGTCCCAGGTTGCTGTAATGGATGCGACGCAAGGGGTCCCCCTCAAAGGCCACGACATTTTTTTCTACCCTTTCCCCCTACGACATCCCTCACCCGCGTTTGTACTTTGATACAATCCGACGCAGAGAGTTCTTGTGCTCGGCAATTGTCTGTGCAAAAACTCTGTCGTGCGGCGCTTCTTCTCCTTTTATTGCATTGGCCCACCCACTGGCTGCGCCTTTGGCTGGACGACGCCTCTTTAAAATCTGCCGTGCATCTGGACAGCTGGCCTTCTTACACTCTCGTTGTAGCTGCAGCGACGAGCTTCTTCCTTTCTGCACGAACGCTTGTTCACTTCGTCTCCCCGGTCGCTGCTCACAGTAGGATGCCAGCATGAAGTTCGCGCACTTTTCCGTTGGGCTTTTGGCCCTGTTTAGCCCTCTTGCGGCTGCTTGGAGCAAAGAAGGTATGTCTAAGATTCGTTCCAGCGGCAGTCTCTCAGCCTGCTCCCCCCCCCAATGTTGATTGCCATTGTTCTAACTCGTGGCACCTAGATCGCGAAATCTTCCGTATCCGAGATGAGATTGCGAAGCACGAAACAGATCATGCGGCGACCTTCTACGACATCCTCGGTATCCCTCCCTCGGCTTCGCTTGACGACATCACCAAGGCCTACCGAAAGAAGACGCGCTCTCTCCATCCCGACAAGGTGAAGCAGCAGATGCGCAGCAAGGGAAGCGCCAAGGATAAGAAGACCGGTGTCCACGTCAAGCCCCCGACCGCAGCTCAGATCAGATCTGCCGTCAAGGAGGCCGGCGAGGCCCAGGCACGCCTCTCCCTCATCGCCAACATTCTCCGAGGCCCGGAGCGCGACCGTTATGACCATTTCCTCTCCAATGGCTTCCCTCTGTGGAAGGGCACCGATTACTACTACAACAGATACCGCCCTGGCCTGGGTACTGTCATGATTGGCTTGTTCCTCGTCGTTGGCGGAGGCATCCACTACCTCGTTCTGTACATGAGCTGGAAGCGCCAGAAGGAGTTTGTCCAGCGATACATCCGATTTGCGAGGGACACTGCTTGGGGCTCAGGTTTTGGCATCCCCGGTGTTGATGCTGGCCCCCCTCCGCCCCCGCCCCCTGCCCCGGCTTCCGATGACGAGGACGCAGCCCCTCCCCCTCCCATGAACCGGAGGGAGAGGCGCATGCGGGACAAGGAGACGAAGCGAGATAATGGTCGCTCAGGTGCGAAGAAGGCCCGCAAGCCCCAGACTTTGCCCCGCGAGGCTGCTACGGAAGGTCCCACTGGTGCTCGCAAGAGAGTTGTCGCGGAGAACGGCAAGATTCTTGTGGTTGATTCCAGAGGCGATGTTTACCTCGAGGAAGAGGATGAAGAGGGACAGATCAACGAGTTCCTCCTTGACGTGAGTTAAACCGTCCGTTTCGTGTACACGCACCAGTTGCACTAACCATGTACATATAGCCCAATGAGCTCGCCCATCCCACCATCAAGGACACTGCCGTTGTCCGCGTCCCCATGTGGCTCTTTAGCCTGACCGTTGGCCGTTTCCTCCCCGAGAAGACGGTCCACGTCGAGGTTGAGGTGCCGCTCGAGGATGATGATGATTCTGATGTCCCCCAGCGCACCCCCAGCACCGACTCGGCGGCCGAGGACTTTGAGATCCTTGACAAGAGCACCGACTCGTTGAGCAAGGCCAAGGCGTCCGGCGCCCAGCAGGGAGGCAAGGCCAACAAGAGAAGGGGAAAGAAGAGGTAGAGATAGATAAGACAGTGGCAATTTGGGAGTCCTTGTCCCAATTGTCCCCCTATTCGTAGGATATGACAAAGATGAAAAGAGACTAGTTTGGCCGAGCCCCTTTTAACCCAGATTCCCGCTCGTGAATCTGCCAACTTTTGGTGTAGAAGCGACTGAACCTAGCTTGCTATTGTTTTACCTCCTCAACCTGTTGCTGCTGACCGGCTTCCATGTTCTGTTCAGCAGCGGGTGGCGGAGTATCTTTCCGGGGACCCCAACCTCCTTTCCACCCAATCCAACCTGTCTCCTTTGGTCCTCTGGCGAGAGCGAATATTAATGATGCCCCGACAAAGGCAACTAGATGGCTCGTTAGCTAAATGAAAAAAAAAAAGGTTGTATCAAAGTGTTTGCACTGGAAACGTACTGCTACATGCACCGCTCCGTCTCCAGCCGCCATCTGCGTAGAGCCTATTTCCCACTGCGGTTCCCGTCAACTGCCCCAGGAAAGCGGAGGCCATGTACGCCGTGTTGACTCTATTACGCGCCTTGGGGTTGATGTTGAAGATGGCCGCTCGGTTGGCCACCTGGGCCGTCTGGAAGCCGAGGTCGATGCCGATGGCTTGGATGATGGGTCCCGCGACGGTGAAGGTGCTGATGAATGTTCCGACGGTGGTTCCGATCAGGGCGAGGATTTGACCGGCGATTGTCGAGAGGAGGGGCAAGAAGTGGTCGATTAGGCGGCCGACGAAGGGGATCATGAAGATGGTGACAAGACCGGTTAAGGAGAAGAGGCCGATCTGGAGGGATGTGTATTCGTATGGGGGGGATGCGAGGAGGAAGGTTAGGGTTGTCCAGAATGAAGTGAAGATGCTGGAGAGAGTAAAGACAATGAGGCAGGCCTGGATCAAGACAGGTTCTGTGGCCACCATGTATGGGATCGTCCAAAGGGCACGGAAATAATTGAGACCGTCCGGATTCGTTGATGGATAGTCAGGCATGAATGCAAAGAGCGCCGCTGCGAGGAGATACTGGGCACCACAGGAGAACCAATATATGTTTCGCCAACTGGTGAAGTTTGAGACAACACCAGAGAGAAGCCTCGCGACGAGGATGCCGATCATCATCCCAGAGACGACGATGGAGAGTAACGACGCTTTGCGGTGGGCGGGCGCGAAGTCGCCGACGAGAGGGATGAGGAGCTGGGGAGTGACGGTTGTGACGCCGCAGATGAAGGAGAGGGCGCGGAAGAGGTTGAAGTTGTCGGTTACGCAGAGACCTATCCACTAGAGCGTCGTGTGAGTATCTGAGTAAAGTCTGGAGCAGGTATGTTATAGAGAATTGAGATTGAGACTTACCATGGTTGCTGTCGCTAGAACAAGTAATAAGATAAACGGGCGTCTCTCGAGGATATCACCCAGGGGAAGGACAAAGACAAGTCCTACTGCGTATCCCGACTGCAACAGTGTCGCGACCTGTGATGACTCTTCGTACGTGATGTGGAAGTCGGCAGCGATCTTGTTGAGGATAGGCTGGTTGTAGTACAAATTGGCGACGGTAAAAGCACCAGCCTACAAAGATGTGTAAGTCAGACTGGTCAACCCGCGAGCAGATAGCAAGAAATTTTTTGGAACACACCAAGGCGTAGAGGAAGCAATAGGGAACCGTGAGTTCCGGCAATGAGTTTTCATCGCAGCGACAGTTGGTGGGCGTCAGGAGTCTTCGGATCCTGCTGGTTTCGTATTTTGTAGGTTGGAGAGGAACGCATTCCGGCTCGTCGCTTGACGAGGATGAACTGTTGGGGTGTTCATGGTCAGAGGTCTTTTCTTGTTGTTGTTGTTGTCGTTGTGTTGATGTTCGATTGTGCTGGTCTGAGAAGTCCTGGTTGTCGGTGAGTTGGATATCAGACGGGGATAGTTTCCGAGCTGGGAGGTTGGAAGAAGACGACGACGTCATGCTGGGTGATATATTCTCAAGACGACATAGAAAAACCCAACATCCCGGTATTTCGAAAGCAAGAAAACTTGATAGAAGCTTAAACTACATCATTCAATTGAGCAAAGACAGAAAAAAAAAGAAAACCATTGTCCGGAGTCGTCATTGACAGAGGACGTCAGATAGCTCCTCTATCCCACCTTTTTTTTTTTCCTGATTAGCAAGCAAATGGAAAGCAAAGGCCGAAATCGTACCTCGTTAACGTTAGCCGGGAATTGCGACATTGATTCCCGGGGGCTCCGCTTGTCAAGGCCGAATTGTGAAGGGGGTTTGATCGGATCCATAGTTCCGGGTTGGTGGGTATTTACAACTAAGGCATGCAAGAGGAGAAGTCCCTGCATGGATAGTGTTGGTTGTTTTTGTTTTTAAATATAGTACAACTGGGGTTGGAAGGTTGAGTTGCAAAGAGATTTGGGGGATAAGAAGTTGGTTGACAAAACAAGAAAGTTGCTGAAGCTGGGCAATACTAATGAGTAAATTGGCATCAATCGTCTAAGAGAGATGTGTAAGTAGAGATAGCAGAGACAATTCTTCAATAAAAATAATATTTACTAATTTCTATTTTACTTAAACATAATCAGTAATTTAGGGTCCCCAAGAAACCTAAATATAGTAAATAGCTCCTAAAGTAAGGTAATGGTTTAAAGTCTTTTAATAAATTATTTGGATAGTTCCTATTGATCAGTTGCATCTTCACCTCCCCTCCGCCAACCCGCCAACCCTCCTACAGTGCTCTTCAAATCCACATGCCCCGATATCCTATAAAAATCACTCCATCGGGGTAGCATAAGTAATATCTCGTGCCAGGTCTTCCCCATTCCCAGCGGTGATCATGCCCCCGATGCGGCCATATAGATCGAAGACGCACGACCCTGAGTCTCCGGGCCTAGAGAATTCCCCATGAGGGCCCAGTCGCTAAGCTATCTGTTTTGTAGGTTCGCAAATGCCATATGATCGGGGGTAGATAATGTGACCAAACACCCTTGAAGAGCAACGCCCGATACGGACCACAGTCGTCGCGTAATTGCTTTAGTACCGGTTCTCCTGGAAGAGTGCTTGGGACTGGCCACCGTTGGAGCAAGGCTTGGCAAATCAAGGTCAACCAATCACTGCCTCACGGGTAACGGCCCGCGTCGGCAATCTTCCCCACCGATTGACAGTGGTCAGGGCGCCCTTTAAATGCTGGGGAGGTTCTTGTTCTCGTGTGTGAGTGTGTGTGTGTGTGCGTGTGAGGTAGATGGCCAGGCTGCGGCGGCAGTCAGTCAGTCAGTTCAACACTCGCCATTGCCTGTCGCGTCGCGGCCGCGCAAAGAAAAAACGATGGCCTCTCAACCGCCAAATATCACACGGGAACAGGGTTCCTACGTCCAATTCCAGCTCAAACTCGACGATGCATTCCAAGGACTCCATGGTCCCCGCAGCCCGCACGAGGAAGCCCTCAGAAAACTCGACAAGGCGATCCCCAAGACCGAAGACCAATGGCGCGAGAAGAGACGGTTGAGCCTTTACGACACGCCGGAGCAGGTTGTCTCCAAAGCTGGAGGCATGCTGATCCCGCGCCTCGAGAGCATGGACCTGCACAAGTTCATCACGCTCGCTGCGTGTCTCGTGCAGCGATACCTGGGGAACAGAGAGGAGGCTTATCGTAGTTACCGGGCCGAGACTGGTGCCCTGAGGATCAACGAGACGACTATTGTAACGTATATGGCCTTGGTTGTGCGTATGGTGAAGGTGATGGACGAGATGTACCTGGCGGGTTTGAGACATCGTGCCTTTGAGGCCGTCCTGTTGTACTGTGAGTTTTAGAGGAGAGGGAGAGGGAGAGGGAGAGGGAGAGGGAGGGGGTTTTTGTTGGGACAATGCTGATGATGGTCGATAGCACCTCTGAATCTGTCATATCTAGCACATTACAGGAGAGATCCTGAACGATTCAAGGCGTGCTTTCCAGTTGTCAAGGTTGAACCGGAGATGCAAGCGTCGGCGGCGCTGTATCTCCCGTTTATCATCAAGCAGCGACAACCCGAGTTTAGGTGCGTGAAGGAAGGGAGAGATGGATCTGTAACTGACCACTCGGCTTATACTGTTAGCTACAACTCCATTTGCGAGGCCCTTGAAACTAGGTTACTGGATGAAGGCGAGTATGGCAAATTTGTCTCGGTACTGTCGACCAAGAAGCCCATCCCTCGCCTGCTGCCTCTTTATGGTCCACCCCCACAACGTCGAGTGTTGCAACGAGAGTCGGTGCCAGAGTCGGTGCAAGAGCCGTATCGGGAGTCACAGCAAGAGTCACAGCAAGAGTCACGAAGAGAGCCACATCGAGAGCCGCATCGAGGACCACTGCAAGATCCACCACCAACGGAACCGTCTCCCGTGCGACGACGACAGTACGATCCAGTTCGGAACGTGTGGCAGGACGTGGCAAGACAACAACGTCCTGAAATGTCGGCTCCCGCCTGTCCTACGACCACCTAGGACCAAAGACCAAAAAAAAAAAAAAAAAGGACAGCACGGTTGGATGTTGGCCAAGATAATAGTGGCGCCGATGAGACGCGTTGAGGCCGCGATATTTCTTGGCAAGGAGACCGAGTCCGCGAGGGGGGACCATTTGGATGACAAGGACATGCATCAAATTGAAGCCACCAACACAAGTATTATGGATAAAGTGAATAATATTGATTAACGGTGCTTATTTCATCAATTTTCAGCCCAGCCTCACTTGCTCCTTCCGTACAACTATTGTTGGCAAGTGGCCACTACCTCGTCTAGTGCGATAACCCGTCGTTGTGCCTTCCTTGTTCAAGGTAGGTAGTAGGTTGAGGACCTTGGGGGGCTGAATCGCACACGTGAGCCAAGAATGACCCTTTTAATCAAGGGAGAATATCCCCTTTCCCCCCCCCTAGCCTAGCGCATATCCTCCCTTCTTGATCAATCCTTCATCCCTTCCATCTCCTCTTTCATTGTTCCATCTTCTGTCTTGGGGGGTTGCTTGTTGGGGGTTATCTATGGCCCCATCTTGATGATAAAATCTCCATCTTCGTGACCCCTGCGTCAGCGCCTTCCTCAGCCAGGGACCGGCCCGCCTTGTGGGAATCCTTCCTTCCGTCAGCTTGAACCAGGCTGGATATACGCAGCGCTGCTTTTCTCCCTCTTTTTTCTCGCATTGACCGGGGGTTTTCTTTTTTGTTTCGGTCGGTTCGCCCCGGAGAGACAGAGTTCCAAAGAATCTTCTCTTTGCTAGCTTCTACGAAGTACGAAGAGAGAGAGAGAGAGAGAGAGAGCCCGGTGTGAGAACCAAGTTGAACTTCCTGTGGTGGTTGTCTCATTATAGGATGCCCTGGATCAGACTCTGAGAGTTGTCGTACCTTTCTCGTTGATTTCTCAACCCTTCATTCGTTCACTTATTCACTCACTCATCCATTCATCCACTCATTTCAACTTGACCGACTTCTCTCCCTTGACACTACGAATACCATTGCTGCAAAATGGCCGGACGAACCCTTTGGCTGCGTCAAGCAGTAGCCAAGCTTCAACCACAATTCCTAACGCGAGAATCGGAGCTATTCCTATCTCAGAGGCAACGACTAGCTCGAGCCCTGTCAGAAGCCTCTTTTCCCAAGATGGACTCTCTTCCTAAGATGGACATTTGGGTTCTGAAGCTCGGCCTACGTATCTTCGCCAGTTCCTTTTGCATCGTTCTCTTCGCACTCGCCATCGTCGTCGCCTCCGACTTTACCTTTAACCCTATCATTATAGTTGCCCCTACAGTACGTTCCATCTCTCTCTCTCTCTCCTCAAACTTGAGCTCGGCACTGACATCGTCACTCACAGGCGGGCATTGCTCTACTATGGAGCTTTACAGAAATCGTTTGCCTCTGCGCGCAAGATCACATTGGTTTCCACCCCTCGGTCAGACTGGACTTTGACCTGGTACTCTGTTTCGCCTTTGTGGCCTCGTCATGCCTGATACATGTGACGGGTGTCATCAGTGAAATGGAGCAATTGCCCGTGGGCGACGAGGGGGCACGTTGTGCGCTCTCTTACTTTGGACTCTTCCAAATGTGAGTATTTGCCCAAGCGGCCTGCAATGAGCTTTGCTAATGAAACTCCTAGACTCATGCACTTCGCCATTTTCCTCATCGCCTATTTCGAGAACAAGGCTCAGCGTGACCGGGGTTACTGCGTCCTCGGTGAGTTAAACGCACGAGATAAGGATGAAGGCCCCCATTGCAACTCCTCTATACTATCATCCGAAGACTCCCAAATAGACGTTGGCAAAGAACCTTATGGTGTGGACGAGGAGATGGGCTTTTGGAACAACTCATTTGCATGGAGGAGGTTTGTACTTAGCCGTTTCCTGTAGCAATGAGTCTTGACTTGTTGGAATCAAGAAAAACAAAAATAAAACAAGATTCCTTATTAGCTCAAAAGAGAGCGCATTCTTTCATCCTGTGATTTGAGACAAGGTGTATCGCATCACATGGCAGAACAAAGGACAACAACAGGGTTATCAAGCTTAAGTGAACATCAGATATATTGACTAACAGTCTTTGTCTAAGAATAACCCAATCCAATCCACCCACACTTACTCTGGCCAGAAAAAGCTCTTGGCCTTTTCAAACCAACCATACTTTTGCGTCTGCTCTTCTTCATCATCCTTGTCATAATCCTTGTCCACCTCGACGAAGAAGAGCCTCTGGTTAGTGTTTCTCGGGTTCACTCCCCTGCTGAGCAGCAAACACGACAGACACATCAGATCATCCCTGCCGGGCATGTTGTTAGCATCTATGAGCTTCACCTTGCAGTCGCCAAACTGGCCATTGGCGATGCCCTCCGCGCAGGGGCAGATGCGGCTCTCGGCGCTGAGGGCTTTCTGGCATTGCCAGCAGTTGGGGATTTTGGTGAATATGACACACATGGCTAGAAGGGTTGTTGTTGTTGTTTGGTGGTGGGTTGGGTGTGTAGTGAGGCGAGGGT
>JABFFI010001124.1:0-44216 GCA_013623725.1 Fusarium robinianum | reverse complement strand
CTATATAACTTTGTAGTATTACTACAATAACTTTGTCGAATCTGAATCCCAAAAGATCATCGCTCATCTTGGATATCAAATGTCATGACCAGATGAGTTCACATCTCAACGTCCCCAAGAGATCTCAATCGAACACCCCCAATCGAACCAACAGACGACTCAGATAAAAAGACCATGATCTACAATACATCCTCGTAGCATCGTCATTTCAACCGTCATCTTAATGATACTGACATTCAATTTTCATCACGGAAACTCACAAAGAGTTTCAAGTAAACCTCAAGACAAACAATCAAGACAAGACTCAACCATTCTCATCAACATGAACTCTCCAGCCTTTTGAACTGATAAGACCCTTGAATCCCAGATCCCTGGAAGGAGTTTTTGGCTTTTTTTTTTTCTTTTTCTTTTCTTCTTCTTACCCCTGGCTTGGCCTGTCCCCGCAGGAGGAAACTACTATGTACCTAGGTAGGTATGTAGGTACACTGTTGCAAAAGTCGGTCGTTATTGTTTGTGTCCGCCATCTTGAGACTCGTACGAAAGAGAGTCAATGGTGAACCTTCAAAAGATCCAAACCGCCCAACAGCAAGAGACATCCAAGCGTAAAAACACGCCTTTTTTTTTTTTCATCCCAAAGCAAAAATGAAAAGAAAGACAAGAATCCAAAGAAGGCTCTTTTCTGGTCACTGATAAGCACACTCGCCCCCATTGGCCGGCGGCCCAAGTGGGGAGGGGAGGGGAGGGGGGGGATGAGGGAGGCAGCCTCCCTATCTATCACAATCCTGCATCCGTGGATACATATCTCTGTGTCTGCTTAGACGACTTGAAATCGTAATGGCATTCTTTTTTCCAAACCACCAAGCCCTGTCTATCTCTCTTGTGCATGACATCATCAGACCGTCCTTTCTTAATTAGGCTTAAAGATCTGCGCCATTCTCCCAATCACCCCGGATTATGCGGAGTTGGTACGGAGTATGTATGTCCTTTTTCCTTCTGCCAGATGAGCAACAGAAGCATCTCCGCCATTCAACCCCCCCGGCCGAAGTTTTCTCCTCTACGACGTCGTATACGCTCGTCCCTCCCCGTACTATGCTGCATGCGTCCCAGTTCATGAGCCGAGACCCTCGTCAAGTCTGGTTCGGCCTCTCAATGAGACACAGCCAGCAACCCCAGTCATGAGCGCACACAAACTTCGAACCATTGAAGCCCTCGAAAGATGACATCTCAGCACTTGCGGCCTGATAAGTCAAGAAAGCCTCTCATAGGTGAAAACCCTTCTTGGCAGAAGCCACAAGTCCGCTTCGCGATCATCGGAAGACCTCCGTCGGTCCACCCTCGCCTCACTCCCTGGCCTCCGAGGGCAGACTACCCAGATCAAGGTGCCATTCTGACGGGCATTAAGAAATTAACTAAGGAGCTAGTCTCGATCTCGGATTCGAAAAACTACGAAGTACTTTCCTTCCCCACGAACCGCCTATCGCTATGACTTCACCTTCGAGATCAAAACTTCCGGACCATGACACATAGAAACTTCTCTCCCCAGAGATATCCCCCATGTTAAGGCTATGGCATGGCGAAAACTCAAACACGGCCAGTCTTAATACTAGATGCATAAGAGTGGACATTCATACACAAAGCCCCTATTCGATCATGCTCAACTGTCAGTCAGTCATGAACCCACATAGGTTTGCCAGGATCAACTCGAACGCGGATCGGAATCCAACTTTCTGCCGTCTTCCAATCTTCGCTTCCGTCACGATGATCTGAAAGGTGAAATCTCCAGCCATGCCTAGAGACACTCGTTCTCCTGGCTCTCGACCATCCAGGGCACCCAGTAACTAGTTGCGAGGGCAGATTCAAGTTCCCATTCCCAGGCACGATCATCGCAGAGCCTCGCTCCCTGGCACGACCTCACTCATCACAGGCACACTTCCACCTCCTCAGAGGCCGCGCGTGCTGTGGTGGCCTTCTGATCTTAGCTACTCTCTCCGCCGATACCAATTCTACCGGACGAGCCGAGCGAAAGACACAAAGACCTATCACCAACAGGGGCGATAGAGACTCTGCGAAACCAGCACGATCAAGAAACATACTTCTACTTACAACTTTAGTCATTTCAATGGATGGAAGAAGTAATCAGACATTGATGAGCAGCTTGGCCGAAGACCACATCACGTCGAGAGTAACCCCCACCGCTCTCACAAGTCCCAGTACCATGGACATACGTGACCGTCTTCTTTACGCAGGGCAGATGGATGCAAGAGACATTCCAGATATCCAGTTTACACGCTTCGATTTCCCCATTTCCAAAGTTTCCAAGTAGCAGGAGAACTGAAGAAATAAGAGGTGATGAAGGGAATTAGCAACTGGCCAACACACATCTTGTCGAATCATCTCCGATCAACCCACAAACTTGAACATTTCAAGACCATGCATGCATCATGGCGTCCCAGGCCTCGAAACGAATCCAACGAATCCAACCAGACACATCCCTCAGAAGGTGTTTTGATAACTCCCTTGGAAATAAATCACTTCGAAACTGAGGCTATGAAATATAGCCCGAGAGGATGCGAGCTGAGAAACTCTCTAATCTGGTATTAATACTTGAATACGAAACACACGACATCCGTTTCGCTTCCCTTGTGGCTTTGTGTAACTCGCTGGTCTCGTCAGGACGACTGGTAGGGGATACCTGGACAGGACAACGTAGCCGATGAGTCCGTAGAGACACTGCAGTCGGGCTTGATAGAAGAGTTCGATGGCTGTCGAGAAGGTTGAGAAAAAGAGGCAGGGCTTGAAGGAGAGGATCGTCGGAGGCCATGTCTCAGAAACATAGCCTTTGACAGTTCTATAGAGAGAGGAAGCAAACCATAACAGAGGCAATAAACACGGCACAGCGGAAACACAGGACGATGAAACAAGTTTTCGGTACTGCAACAAGCATTGATATTGTCAACATAGTCTCTCGGCCATCTCTATCATACACAGCCGATAATGGCCACCTATCCCATACTCATACAACCAACTTCATCTCCAACCGTTCCATGTAGTCAAGTAGTAGACAGTACTAGAAAAACATTATATACCAAATAGTCGACGGCGTATGTATAATCCGCGTGCGTAACTTCTGCCACTCTGCCTTTGTGTAGGCTCTACCGAGGACAAAAGAGACTCTTATTCTGCGAGTCTGTGTGTTCCCAACCCGTGCGCATGTATGTATAAGCGCGATCCAGTACCCAAAATCTACTCCGGGGCTCTATAGTGGCCCAATGAATAAATGTGAATGCGGCCGGTTCTTGATTGCCAGGCCGCTGGTGAATCGTCGTTGAACAAAGATAGGAAAAAAAAAGGGGGGGGCGTGAAATCAAGGAACTCCGTTTCGCTAAATGCAGCACTCCTTGCAAAGCACCAGAGAATGCTCCCCAGTGGATAGACTCCGGTCGAGGGAAAGCCATCCCAATATCGTCGTGTTCCGTTTCTCTTCAGACGCTGCCACTCAGCGCCCGGAATCGCTCCTCGAACGACTTCATTTGCTCTTGTTCCAGGATCTTCTGCAGTCGTCGCGTCTCCCGGACGGCAACCTCCCGTTCCTCTTGAAGGTTCAAGACCTCAATCTGTGCATCGCTCATCTTGGCCACGACATCTTGCATCTCCTGCTCTGCTTCCTCCAGCGCCCTCTCAAGCTCCGAGACTCGCTTCCGCAACAGGCCCATCTGCGCAGCATCCTCAAAGGTCTGTTCAGTAAGGCGAGGGGAGCCAGGGAACTGATGAGAAAGCGGGGTTAGGAGCGAAGGCTTGCGCGAGGTTCGGAAGCTAGGGGAACGAAGGCCTCCAAGACCAGGGCTGCTGCTCATGCGCTGGAGATGGGAGTTGTGAGCCTCGCGAATCGCTGCAATCTCCTCTTCATGGCGACAGACCCGATCCTCCGACGCCGTCTGTGCAGCAATGAGCTGGTCTTCCATGGACTTCAGGCGTACTTGCAGATCGGCGATGCGGTCCGAATTGGCCTTGCGATCATTTTCACCGCGTGCGACGGCATCGGTAAGGCGCTGTCGAAGCTGAGCATTTGCAGAGAGTTGCTTATTAACCTGAGAGGCAAGGTCCTCGACCAGACGGGCAGAGTCGCTGAGCTCATCAGCGAGAACCCGTTCAGTGTCGATACTCTTGCTCTCGCCGACACTCAGGCTTTCGTTCCGTGTCTTGAGGGCGTCTACCTCATGTTTGGCCGAGTCGCGTTCAGACACGGCGATCGAGAGGGTGCGCTCCAGCCGCTCTATGGCAAGTTGGGTCTTTTCGTCTGCAACACCAGATTCTGTCTCGTGCTCAAGCTTCTTAAGACGCTCCAGCGATTCGAGATAAGCGGCCTGTAGTTCCCGGTACGATCTCTCAAGTGTCTCGGATGTGACGGGCTTGTTTGGTGTTTCAAAGGCGCTGCTCGCCGTGCTGGAACCACTCGAGCGGGCCAAGGAGGGCGGGATGAGGATATCATGTTCCTCCAAGAGGTCACGAAGAAGGGCAATCTCTTCCTCGGCTCTATCGAGGTCCATCTTGAGACCGCCGAGACCTTTCTCGACCTGCCATTTTTGGTCCAGAGCATCCTCAGCGCGGTGTCGCAAAACGTTGATCTCGGTGCGCAGGGTTGAGATTTCCTTCTCAAATCCGGCTTTGTGAGGCGATGACGAGAGCAATCTCTCTCGCTCGTGCTGAAGCATTCGAATTTTCTTCTCATTCTCTCGGTTCTGGAACTCCTGTCTCTCAAGAAGGTTCTTGAGGGCGCTGTGCAGAGCATCTCTCTGGGCCTCAACATCCTTGAGCCTCTCGGCAAGCGCTTCTCGGGACTCGATCTGGACATTGACGATGTTCTTGACGCTGTTAGACCTCGAAAGCTCAATCCCATGAGGCGCGCGACCCTTGAAGGAACCAGTTGCGACCGAGTTAGATCGCATGAGGCCGCCAGACATAGCGCGGGACATGCGGTTGATTGGGGGTGTTGCGGAACCGGATCGGGGTGTGTGTCGCAGCGTGTCGTTCTCTCTCCTGAGCATCTGGAGCTCCTGTTGCATCTTAGTCGACTCATACGTCAAGTTGGAGTATTCGGCAGCCTCAGCCTCGAGACCCTCGACACGAGCCCTCAATTGGGGAACGACCTCGTCTCGAAGATTGTCTCTTTCGCTACAGGCTTCATGAAGCTCTCCGCGCAGGGCAGAGAGGAGGTCCTCGAAGTTGTTCTTAACAGTGCGCTCTTCAGAGAGCCGTCTTCTGAGATCCCCGCATGTGCTTTCAAGCTCCTTGAGCCGCCCATTAGCATCCAGGGTATTGATCTCGGTTAGATCCACCTGGGAGGCCCTCTCAGCAAGCTGCTTGATCTGCTGATCGAGGGCCTTTCGCCTTGACCTCTCATCTTGTAGCTTGTTGGTCAACTCAAGTCGGATAGAAGCCTTTTCCTGTTCTGATCTCCTCTGGATCTTTTCGATCTCGTCGCGACTTTGCTCCGCTTCACTCAGCTTGGCGGAACTGTACCCCGAGTCGGAAAAGTAGTCGCTGGTCCTCTTGCCGGGGGCTTGGGGGTTGTTGATCTGCTCTTGTAATCGATCGACGAGGTCTTCAAGGTCAATCTCGCGGCGGATCGAGCTGGCTAGCTCGACGCTGATTGCTCTCAGCTCCTCCTCCATTTCGTCGATTTGGGCAGCTGGGCTAATGGACAGATATGAATCACGGTATCCGAATGCGTTTGCGTTGGCTTTGGAACGCTCCGAGAACGAGCTACTAACGGTGGAATAGGGGGTGTCATTGGCCACTCCGTTCCTCGAAGGGGATATGGGGGAAGATGTGGATGAGAATTCCGTGACGGACGGTGAAGGGGCTCCCCAGTTGAAGAGGGCAGCAAATGGCGATGTTTGCCCCGGCGATTTGGGCAGTGGTTTGTTTAGCTGGGGCGACGGCGTATTCTGCAGTGAAGGCGGTGATTGTGGGCGGTTGTCTGATTGTACCTCGTATGGTGTGGCCTCAGTAGCGACCTTGTCCAGTTTGAGGTGAGGCGGAGTTGGCTTGGGAGCAAACATGGGCGCCGGGGAAACGATAGCCTTGGTATTATCGGAAGCAGTGGACCGTGTATCGTCGGGGGGCTCTGTCTCAGTGTGGTTGACGCTCTTGACGGCGGTGTTTGGCTCGTCAACGGTCTCCTTGTCGCTCTGGTCAACCTTCTTAGGGTTGTCCTTGTCGCTATCGAAACTGTCGGGCACAGTCTCGGGTGTTATGTCCAGCGCAGAATCTGATCTAAAGTCCGAGATCAAATCATCATATCCATCCAGGACGTCGGAGAAGTCAGAGTCGGTAGGGCTGTGGCCTGGAATGTTCTGTGACCCAGGGGGGGCCGCGCCGTGGGGTGCCAGAATTGCGTCGGGAGATCTGCCATGAGAAAATTCCAGTCAACAGCGAGTTCCTTGGAGGGGCGGGTTTCGGTTTTGTTAGACGGGATGGGGAGGAGGGAGAGGGACTCACTTGCTCACCGGTGGCAGGGAGCGAGCGGCGGGAGAGAACTCGTATAGAGTGGGACTATCGACAGACCAAGGTCTTGCGAATCGCTGGTCAGGCTTGGGGAGCCTAAGAGGTGACGGGATGGGCGAGTCTGGAGAAGAGAAGCGGTTGGCGAAGGTAGAGACGGAGGAGAGAGGCTTCCGCTTGATGGGCAGCCCGGATGGAGGGTGGACGGAAGCGGAATCGGAATCGGCAGAAGGACCGGAGTTGGAGGCTGAACCGGGGACACAGTCGACGGTCTGAGATCGAGAGTGCGAGGCGGCGCTCCTGGGAGAGGCGGGTGGTATTCCGTGATAGTCGAAGGCGTGGTCTGATGCTGAAGAGGATGGACGAGAACTATCGGCAGGGTCGTGGGAGTCCAGGGCGGGTGAAGCGTTAGAGAGTGTAGGAGGAGTATCAGAACGAGTCTCAGAGGTCGACAAAGATGACATCGGCACTCCAGGCCCTGAGGCAGCGGCCAGGGAGGGATCCATATTTAGAAGATATACCGTCCCGGTACGAGAAGTTCAAACAGTGCAAGGCGGAGGAAGTATTCAAAGAAAGCGGTACCTCTCGTCTGGATGAGAGTTGTCGAGAGGCGGCGTCGGCGTGGGGGGGCGTGTGGAAGATCCAAAGAAAGAAACCTAGGGGCGTGTGGCCCAGGGGCCAGCAATAAGGCAGAGAAATGTCTTATGTGTGGCTGGAAAGGGAACTGGCCCACGAGATTGGACGGATGCTGGCAGGAAAGGACCCGGCTACCGAGAGAAGGCGAGAGAGAAGGAGCCCCAGAAGACGAAGCGAAGGGAGACGAAGTGATGGAGGGAGGAAGAGAGAGAGAGAACGCGCGCAAGCCGCGAGCTAGAGAGGGAGAAAGTGACGATGGCTGGGGACCATGGACGGTGGTCGACGGTCGGTCGGACGTATCGCCGCTTGGGGTCAAGGATCTAGCGACGTTGAGCAAGGGGACAATAAAGGGGCGGCACCAGCCTCTGTGGGGACCGTGGATGTGTGGGATCCCCCGCAAGGCGATGAGAACAAGCCAAGAGGTTCGATGCTGATAGCCCAAGAGTCACATTATTCAAGATGCCTGGAACGGAAAGGCCTGGGGGGGTGGTGTTGAGGCCAGATGATAGGATCTCGACGTCAATTCGTAGCCGCCGAAGGACAAGTAGTACAGCGCGAAGAGCGCAGTACGAAGTAGAATCGACACGAGTTGGAGTTGCACTCGACCACTGAGAGCGCTTCTGTTCCTGAAGGCGCGGGAAGCGTGGGACCTGTGACCAGGGATGGATTGCCAAATGTGACTGGGGGGGGGCCCTTGTGGTGATGATGGTGACGATGGTTGAAGAAGGTCGTGGGAGTGGGTGATGGTGGTGGCGCTAACCAAAACAGGCAATGATGGTACCTGCGCTAGCGCCAAAGGGAAAAAAGCCCTCCAAGGTTTGTCCGGGCCCCTGGGCGCTTCACGAATCAATGATGGATGTCACCGTTCAGGGGGAGGAAGAGGAGGGAGAGGGCGCGAAAGAGATCAACCAGACTCCTTCATGGGTGTCTCCAATGCACCATGCACGCAGGAGTAATATCCGTCAAACGCGCCTCGGATATTCTTTGTGTGATAGCTGCTGCTGTCAGGTGGCACAGAGTCTTTGTGTAAGCAGAATTTGTGCGCCAGTTGACAAACGGAATGGGGGGATGAGTCCAAGGCCGTGTTGGTGGTGCTGAGTGGCGATTGATTAATTCATTAATTAATTAAACGCAATGTTCCCCCCCCCTCAGCTGTGTTGGTTCATCTGGTTGGTTGGTGGGCGGGATTGGATGTTGTTCGTCCCTTTATTAACTGATGAAAAAAAAGAGAGACAAACAAAGAGACGGAAGGGGGGAAATAGTAGTCAAGATGCAAGTCAAGTCAAGTCTGTGTCTTTCTAACCAGCCAGGACCAGGTTGCGATCAATGCCATCGCGTGGCTAAGAGAATGTGAAGGGAAATGACAGGGAAGGGCTGGGGAGAAGATGAGAGGGGAGAGAGATGGATGTACAAGACAAGTGTGCTTTACACCAGGATACCTTGGATAACTTGGAGCATCTCCATCCTTCCAGCGCCTCTCTCTCTCTTTATAAGGACGAACGAGTTTCACCACAGCTGCCCGTCCCGCCGAAGGAACATGCCTGGCGGCAAATGCTGACCACATGGGCTCTCCTTGGTGCATCACCAAAGCTGCACGTAGCCGCCCGTGAAACGTTGGAGAAGCTTATTGCAACTTGCCGCCGAGTATCAGTACCTAGAAATAAATGTGAGGTCATCGGCGCTTCCAGCTTCACGATCTGCTCCTGGGGCTATCCCAGCAGCGAGAGATCAGTTCACCATCCATCGTGAACCGTACGACTTCTCAGGACCACACACGGACCGACTTGCATTTCCAAGTGCTCGTGGGCGGGCAGGCAGGCAGGCAGGCACTTGCGAAATGTACGAAGTACGCTGGAGGAAGATGTTGGCGCACGCACAAAGAGTTGAGTTGGTGTAGGCAATAGAGACTCTACTCCCCCAGAGTATGCACTCACCCCCAATACGGTCCCTTCTTTCATGAAATGCAGTAGTAAGTAGTGTACTTGAGAACCCCCCGCCATCTAACAACCACAAGTACTCCTTTGATCTAGTACATGACCTCCTCCCTAGGTTGATTGAAGCGGTGAACATGCAAAGTAGTAGTTGAATTATACCAGAGAGCTTCGGGATATGACACGACGCGACGGCATTTCACCCCCCAGGTCGGAGCCGGGGAGGGAGGGGGTTGGCGCCTCATCGTCGATCAACAACGCCGTCCGGTTCATCGACATTTGGCGCCATCGCGAACCGGCTTCCCTTTTCATTTCTTTTTGCCTCAAGAACGACATCAAACCTCAGGGTCTTTTGTTCGCCTATCCAATCCCCACCCCTGTTGTCGAAGCCGTTGGACTCTAGGAGGCGGTGAACATCCTCCCCTTGTCAAGACCCCTAGGAATGAAGGGACGAATAGTTACTCCGTACTTTGTAGTATAATGAATGCGCCCTCGGTATCCAAGGAGAGCTGCTGCTGCTCTCTTCCGTCTGTAATTAGGTAGTAGGGGTTCCACTCGTCCAAAAGAGCTCTATCGCCGTCCCTGCGCAGCTTTCATCTCTCATTCGGTCTACCTATTGATAGTCCCTAGCTAACCCATCTTGGGCCCCCCTGGATCCGAAAAGGGTCCCCTTCATGCCGTTCGTGTGGTTCAAGCGCCAAATCAAACCCCCATCGTCGTCATGGGAGATGTCAAACTAGCGACATGTGCGTGCCTTTGTTCGGTGGCTATCATTGGAGGTGGTGCTTCGTGCATTCTATCGAACTCCCTTCCTGGGAAATCTCTCTCAGATCTGCCTCGTGATCCTCTTGTCGTATCACCTCTGCTCACGCCATCTTGCCAAAGCACCACACTCGGCCAGGAACGATCGAAATGAGTGGCGCCTAGAGCCCTGACCGATCATCACGCTGGCTCAACGGTGTCAACCGACTAGATGCACCTCGATAACTAGCCTCACTCTCTACGAGATGGGAATCGCTCCACGCTGCTCATTAGGGTCCTGATGATAACACATCCGCAATTATCAGCCTGCCTGTTTGCCAAGCTCTTCAGCTGAGTGCAGGTAGCCTCTTTAACGGCCCATTTCCCTTTCTTGAGATAGGTATAGGGTATCTGGGCGCATGACAATTGGCGAAGGGGCAAATTTGATATTCACCAACATCTCATACATAATACAACTGAGGTAAATCAAAAGGCGTAATGCGATGCATTTCACTGGAGCCCCATACGCTGCTGCTGCACGTATTCGATAGTTCTTTGCTTTTTATTTCTACTTTGGTGCGGATATGTCTTGGAATCAAATGTGCCACCAACAAACACGATGGGAATAACAGCCGAGACCTCGGAAGAATCACTGGAGCAGGCGGATGCATAAGACAGGAGTAGGTAGACCCGCAAGATCGGGGTGAGGCATGGGCTGAGACATCCAACCAAGATCCATCCACCCGCAAACAGCCACCTAGTGAATACGGAGTGTCTGCTCCGCTACGAGAGATTGTCTGCCATGTACTCCATTCTGCATCCCTTCTCCAATACCCTCGCCTCAAAGGCTATTCAATCAGTCCGAGGTCGACATGCACTGTGAACACACTGATACCCTATACTATGAAACTGTCATGTACAAAAGCTAGAAGAAAACAATTGAACCTTGAAACACCCACGCAGTCAACGCCTCGACCTCTACTGCAACCCACCCAACAGACAACTACCCATCAATTGAACCCCATTCAAACCATCACCTTGCCCTTTGGCATCAAGGACCAATGCCCACCACACGTGCACTTGCGTTGTTGGTTGACAACAAAAGTCAGTCCAGGCCGGCACCCAATGATATCTTCCATGACCGCCGTGCATCGCGTGCATCGCCTCCATTGCCGGTTCATCGACGGCTCGATCTCAACTCGCTTGAATACATCCACATAGAGCATTCCCCGGGCCTTCTTTGCTGCTAAACTGTGCTTATCGTCCTGGGCCTCCAGAAGATCGTAGTCAGTGAAAAATAGTGCCGCTGGGTCCGAGAGACCTCGAAACACTGGCAGGTCCTTAAAAAAGAGCTTCCTCATGATCGGGAGGAACGCCAGGGGAGGTGATGCAGATAGAAGCATCGCAAGCTCAAGCTGGCCACGCGCTGCCCGTATCGCCAAGTCGATCTGTTTCCCCTGCGGTGCGTTCTGCTGGGCCTTGACGAGGGTCGGTAGGAATGCTTGGTAGGCTTGTCGGATTTCACCCCCCAGAGTCGTGAGGAGTGACTCGAATTCGGCCACCTTGACCGTCCCGGATGAGGTAGCCTGCTGCATCTGCTGGTACGCCTGCTGGAGCCGAGGTGCCCTGACGGCTGATTGCCCGTCCGACATGGCCGACTGTCTCCGATAGAATTCGATAGCTTTCGTGCTCAGCGACTGCAAATGCCCTAATCTACGGCACACGGCTGATAGAAAGCCTCGGGTAGAAGAGCAGAGCAGGAAATGAAGCGCCACGTTCTTCTTCCCGTGTAGATATGGTGCAATCTCCGAGAAGCGCTCACGGACGAGTAGGGCATTGAACTTTTGGTCGTTCATGAGCTCAAAGAGACAGTCTATAAGCCAGCCTACTAGGTCCAATGACCATTTCGCACAGCCCGCCAACGTCTCGACGACCTCTGTACAACTGGTAAGCAAGCTGCAACTTCCTCTGCATTGCTTCATCTTACTCACCTGGTTCATCAAAGGGGTTCAACTTCTCCCTGACTGTCAACGGCGTGTTACTCGCAATGGTAATTAAAACGACCACGTTTCTCACGTTCAGGGCCAGCAACGAAAACTTGCCCTGAAAGGAACGTGGGTTGAACTCCCCGCGGAACCCCAGGGCATTCATGATACTCAGGCAGGACTGCAGCGAGCCGTTCCTAACTAGCCCGTCATGATGCGTGTCTTCCGAGTAGTCGACCTGAATCTTGAGGATTCGGATGAGCTCTGTGATCCAGTCCTGGACAAACTCTTCTGCTGGTTAGCGAAGCACCTGATAGGTTGGGCTGACCTAGGCTCACTCTTTTTCGCCACATACGGCTGAACGATGGCGAGCACGTCGTCGTAATTATTCTGATAAAACATCGAAGGCGCTGCTGACACGGTCAAGCCTGCAATGGTGCCAGCGTAGGGGGCTGCTTTGTGTTAGCCACCGCCTTCGCGTTCAGATATTCCTGTAGGCATAGTACGCACCCTGTTGCATCGTGTCACCGATATCGCCCAAGGGGTAGTGCAATTTGTTCCACTTCATTTTTCCGTCATCCCCCATCTGTATCATTGAGCAGTAGGTTGGGGAGAATGCAACTTGCTGACCTGAGTCTGTGTTAGCTATTTAGTACCATCGAGTCCTGGCATTGGAGACGTACAAGGTCCTTCATCTGCAAAAGTCCACCCGACTTGTCGCAGACTCATAACTTTAGTGAGCTCCTCAGTTATATATAGTTCCTCAAAGGAAAACCTGTCACGGTACTCCACTGTGCCATCAGCGAAAGCGAGCAGGAGCACCTTGCCAAAGTGAATCGTCGTAAACGTGATGAGATTTTTGTTTGAGACGACGGGAGGAACCTTGTGAAGTTGAGTCACACTCGTCGGTTCTGAGGAGATGCTGTTCCGTCGACTCCCGAGTTGCTCAAAGGCCGGCTGCAGATGTTGACGTTGCTCAACCGCCTCCCAGCGGTCAAAAATACTCTGCGGCATCTGGTACGCGCCTTCATTTGGTGCACGCGACCTGACGGCGACAACCGTGGGAGGGTTTGTGCTCTTTCCAGTGTTATCCATTAATGCGGGGAGGACTTCTAGGTGCGAGAGTTCGGCCATGCTGGCGTCGTTTCCGGTGTCGCCGGGGCCGCAATGTAGCCAGCTAGTAGTGGCCAGATGCTTCTCGATAAGCGATGGGTTCAGGCTTCTGGTGGGTTGAAGGGCGGCCTTGTCAAGCTGGCCAGGGCCAGCCCACTGGATATCGAATTTGACAAGTCGCAACTGTTTTGTGTTTGTGGCAAACGCAAGCAGCAGATGCTCTAAGTATCGTTAGCAACTTTGTATATCTATATACGCCAAAGATGGCGAAGCTGCTTACTCTTCTCGGAGGCAAAAGTTGCATGAGTTACTAACTCGCCAGAAGAGTTGACACTTTCGAGTTCCATTGTAGTCTCTTCAATTCTGTTGTTGTTCTGCGACCAGAACATCCTGAGTGTACCATTCACAGAGATGGTGAACAGGGCACTTTTTGCTGGGTTTGGATGAGATGGACCCCCGGCATAAACGAATGAGCTCTCGTATGTGTATCCGTTGCCATGTTTTGTTGCAGGCCCATACATGACGTTATAAGACTGTAGATCCGAGTAAGTGAGCGAATAATGAGGGGGTGGGCTATCAAGAACAGACACATACCTGCTGGTTCAATGGAGTAACATGAAGCCAATAGGCCCCGACGACGGCATGGACGTCGTCGACGGGATCCGTGTCCCATTTCCTCTGTAGGTAAGGGTGGTTGAGCGATATCGAGAAGCTAATGATGGAAACACGTCCCACTGAGTCTATGACGGCCAAATCAGGGCTACTTGTCCCAGCCCATGCAAGGTGGACGATGGGAAAAGCTGGCGTGCCCTTGACGAGATGGCAGGTTGTTGGATCACTGAGATCCCAGGATCCATTCTCAGGGCTGCGTCTCAGATACCGGAACTCGACATTCTGGCCGTCAGGCGTGATGGAAGCAATCGTGCCCGTTCTTGACCAAGCCACTGCCCTGTGATGAGTTAGAATAGAGCCCCAGAGAGAGCTAGGGGAATGCATACTGGCAGCAGCCTCCCTGTCGCAAGTCATCCATCCTCTGCTGAAGTTGCTTGTTCTGGGATCGGACGGGAATCGAGAGCCCAACGGCCTCGCCGAATAGATCGTCCACGTCATTCAAGTCCACCGGCATGGCGTTTTCCAACATAAGCGGCATCTTCTCGGAGGCCATTGATCAAGGAGGGATATTTAAAAAGGCACCGAGAAATTCGACCCAAAAAAAAAACTATAAACTACAGGAGAAGCAAAATCTAACATTGAATCAGCAACCCTTCATGCGGCGCCGATGTCATGAGGCGCAGGACAAAAGTTTAAGATGATGATGGACGAGAACAAGGTGTCGAGGCTGAATCATGAGGCTGAAGAAAGGGATGTCGTCGACAAAGAGGGCTGATTGGTCGATGATCATGGGTTCGTGCGCCACCTACCGGTTAAATATCGGTAAACCAAAAGATTTCCCAGCCTCAGCAAACCAGACCTTTGCTCACAGCAACGACGGACATGTCAGCGACCAAACAATGGACGACTAAGGAAACGGATGAGATCCTGTGGATGAGGCGTTTCAGTCCATCTTGGTTGCTACATTAGGATAGGATACCAATATTCTAAGCATGAATTGGGTTGTATCAGCCCCTTGATTTTCGCTGGCTAGACTGACTGAACAGACACCGAGGCCTGACATGTTGTGCACAAGGATATCAAGTTCACTGTCTGCGTCGATGCAGGAGATTACTGCGGAACACATATGATTTCTCTCCGTGAAGGAAAAACGCCGCTTCAGTGGGCGTGATGGTTTCTGCCAGGGGGGCTGGCTGTCACATCACAACTACTACCCGGTTGGTGCTGCCTCTCTCTCTCTCTCTCTCAACATGGATGGATGTCCATAACATCCAGAAGAACAAACTCACTATGCCGTGCTCCGAAACTTCTCGACTCACGAGAGGGTCGCACCAGTCAAATGGTCTAAGCTCATGTTGTTTTCGGCAATTGGTCTTTTCTCCTTGGTCAAACTTTGACAAGCCAGGCACACCCTGTCCCATGTCACTCACCGCAGGGGGGCGGCCTTGTGTCCCCGGTGCATTGGGCTTCTCGGCGGACCGCCCGGTTGACCATGGCACCACGCTGGAGGGGATACGCGGAGCAATGGGGTGACATCTCCGTCACGCCTGGTAGCCTGAAGGTGAGAGCGAGCGTGAAGAGAAACCCAAAGCTGTTCCTGATGCTGTCCTGTGCTGCTTTGGCGACTATACGGTGTCAGGTAAAGTTGATGGATGTCGCCATCAGCCCAACAACATCTCTCCCCAGGCGTGCAGACTGCTTCTGAAACAGCACGGATACTGACCTTAGCGTGTTCTTCAGTCATCACCTTGTCCAGAGGTTGGTTGATGTTCTCACCTTAAGTGCGTAAGCAGAATTCTGTGCAACATCTAATGCCG
The DNA here is from genome assembly GCA_013623725.1 of Fusarium robinianum. NCBI lineage: Eukaryota > Fungi > Ascomycota > Sordariomycetes > Hypocreales > Nectriaceae > Fusarium > Fusarium robinianum. The sequence continues at coordinate 28,877 of JABFFI010001124.1, read as the reverse complement.
GCTTGTGGGCGGGGAGCTCCGCCAAGCTCCGACTATTTTCGTCAGCTCAGGGCCCCTTTTTGGGCTCGTGTGCATGCCTGGCAATCGTTGGACCACCGGCGGGCGCCGTGGAGTTTCCGAGACCCAAAGTTCGTTGAATGGGGGCTGCCTGGTGCCCAAACCCGATATTGTTACAGATCAGGAATAGCAACTCATCCGCAGTGGAGAGACACCGGGACCAGGGTCCTGGTTCGTTCAACCAGAGGGCTCCCAAATGCTTCCTTCTCTGTAGCTCTATCTATGTACACGCCTGTTAGAAGGTTCCCAACTAAAGAGTCAGTTTGGTGTGTAGATGTTAGATGACGCCGTGAAATATACGCGGCACGAGACCCAATCCCCTCATGACCAGAGACTAAAGGGGAGCAGAACGACTGGGGGAAACGACATTGCTTTATACTAGCGACATCTGGTTCTTGGAACAAGCAGAGACAAGAAGGCCTTGGCTAGCAGTATCGGTATTCAATTCCTTCTTCTCAGACCCGTTCCGAGGGATGATAGTCGCTCTTGTGACATAGATTGTTACGTGTTGCTCGGATCGTGAGTACATACTCCGTAGGTACTCCATCGCGCCCATTGTCGCGCTTTTTTGTTGTAACCACGGATCTAGATGGACAAAAAGAATTCTGTTGACAAAAAAATGTTTCAATCATGTTTGTAAGGAATAGCCCAACGCGGGGGTCGAACCCGCAGCCTTGAGATGTGTGTACTCTATAAGAGTCTCACGCTCTACCGATTGAGCTAGCCGGGCTCAATTCTTGTTGTTGGCACCGGACTCCAAATATCATATTATGAGCACCCGTGAAGAACACTCGTCGCCTGGTAATCAGCGCGGGCACAAGCCACGCAGTGAATACAGGGTCTTTCGTACCTTCTTTATCTTCAAAACAATAATAAATTTCAATGGATTGTCGGGAATTAAGGCTGGGAACAAGATAGAGAATACATTAGGGCATATGTTGCTTTCTGAATTTCACGAAGAGATGAAAGAGCCCCTCTGATGCAGATGTAGATATCCATCTGATGGAACTGAATTGTCCGTTAACTTGTTGTTTGACTGCACTTTCGTCCTTCACAACCTCATCAGTTAAGTGGCTGTGGGCCGTAGCGAATTTATCTCGAAGCCCCTGTGTCTCTGTGAGACTTGTAGCTGTTCTATGCACATTGAGACCGAAAAGGAGGCCAAGATGATGTGGGGGCGCGAAGTTGAGCAACACGCAGGAAGGCTTGTGAAGAAATCAGATTTGAAGCACCAACGTGGCACAGTTTACACTTTTGTCACACAGGGGGAAATTTGCGGTTGCACTGGCCATTGCCCTGGTGTTTTACTCGGAGCAACATTTCTCGGATCCGCCAGGCGATTTGTGACAGATGTCAACAGCCCGGAAAGTAGCATCGAGAACCCATAGAAAGACGTTCCAAGTGAAGCGGTCACAGACCCGATAAGGAAGTGGTTGTCCAGGATCCTTGGATCAAAAGTGAGCGACCACGGCTTGCACGGAGTCGGCCAGGACGGCTTCCGAAGGGTGTGGCAGGGGCCGCTTCATGGCTGAGCCTCCCTTGACGGTATCGAGTGATGGACAATACGACCTGTCCTTGAACCGGTCACTCGGTTTGCCGGCCCTGGTTCCCTGCGGTCCTCTTCCAGCGTCGCATTGAAATCTGGGAGCTGATCTCAGAGGTTCAGAAGAAGTCAAAAGGGAAGGTGTTGGTGGTGACGATGCTGCAGGCTGGCTGAGGGAGTGGTGGGAGTTGATTTCTTGGCGTAGACGTTGACTACCTGGACACCGAGGAGATTGGAGATTGGGCATGATATCAACAGACTGGTGGGAGATGTACCTGAGAGAGCTTCATCGGGTCTGGGGAGACAAGTGCTTGCGCAGGCACCAGATTCGCTCGATCATGCGACGGCACAGGCAAGACAGTCCTGAGCGCAGCGACCCTTCTTCAGGTTGGTGGAATTGGAAACAACGTGGGGTCAATGTTTGTTCACCCAGGACGACTCAAGATTGAGCCTCTCCACTCCTCACCTTCAGTTGGAGGTGATGGCACACTCCCACCGTCGGTAGCGGGGAAAACGACCACGGGCCAGGGCGCGTTGGCCCCAGATAGGGGCGGGCCCTGATGGAGTGGTACCTAGTCGAGGTTTTAGTGCTTGCCAAGGCTTTGACTGGGTGATGGCCCGGCTCTTCGGTCAGAGAGGTACTTCGGAGGGGTACTTGGAGTAGGTAGACGGAGTTCCCATGGAGCGGACCGGCGATAGTGAACGAGGGCTATCTAATCAAAGATCCGGACGGAGCAGATAAAGACGATATCAGTAATCGCAGCACACCACCTGTGATAAGTCTCTCGCCCAACTAAATGCTAGAGCGACAAATGCTGTGCCCAGAAAGCCGGCATCCTAGGTCTGAGATACCAAGCCAAAACGGGCCGTGGTGTCTCTCTCAAGGATGGTGAGGCCAGGCAACCGGGGGGGCTTGAGGCTAATGACAAGGGGCGGGGGTCGAGGGCGACGGGCAGCGACATAACTTGATGCAGCGTCGTGCTTCTCAAAGGATGTGGCCATGTCCATGTTCGTTCCATGGCTCGTTCGTTCGCCCGTTTCGTTGACCGTTCGCTCGACGGGGAGTGGTTGGAGTGGGTGGCCGTACGAATCTGGAGCGGTGCCGATGGCCTTATGACGCTTGAGTGCTGCGGCCAGTGAGGTTTAGATCATAGCTTGGTCGGAGATTTTGCTTTCGTTTCGTTCTCAACATGTACAAGTAGTGGGAGGAATTCCAACACGCACGCAATATTCTAAGCTCCTTTTCTTCCCACCTGCTCTACTCTCATCGACTCAGACGCTTGGAAGGAGCTGGAGGGCCACGACTACCGCAAGAAGTGGCAGTCAGTAATCGAACCCTCTCTAGCATGGAAGGAACGCACTGCTACCTAGCAGCCATACCTGCCGATTCACGAACTCTCGCCGCCGACCATCGACGATACTGGTCTTACCTACCAAACTTACCTACCTAAGCTCGGGCAGGAAGGAAGAGCTGGACTTCAACATTGCATCTTAGGGTTCGCACGGAAATCAAGAAAAAAAAGGACTGGGAGGACCTCAGGACCGTCGACGATCAATCAGCTCGCAATCCCTCTCCCCTCGTTGTCTCCCCCTCGCCCGTCTGCCCTCCTTGATCGGCAGCACAAGACCACGAAGGCGAAGCAAAAGCAACAGTTTGAGGCCTTATCAGGGAATAGCAGTGGACCTCTCATCGCGGCTCATTTCCAAATTCTTCCATGATCTGCGCTTACTCTCCATTCTCATCACCGCACCCTGTCGAAATCCTCCAACTCCCTGCTGATCTAGTAACACTTCGCCCCGGTCGTCCAACCACTGGGCGTCGCCATGGGTCAGGGTGATGATGATTGTGAGAATGCGACCTTCTCCAGTCCCCTGTGGGCCAGAGACAGGCGACCACGGAGAGGCGTTGCAACGGATGCCGTTGAAGATGATGGCAACGGCAACGGCAACGACAGCGGCGAGGAGAATCTCGAGGTTAATAATAGAACAACCTTCCTCGACACTGACACTCTCTGCTCGCAGTCCGGAAGCCTCACCCACCATCTCAAACCAAGACCTTTCCATCACTATCAGGAGCCTCAAGCAGCAGTCCACTCCAGCAACCATTCCCACAACCGCACACATGCACAGCCCGCGCATGCGTATGCACACGCATTCGCGAACACGCACACTGAAAAACTACTGCAGCAACAGCCACAGCCGGAACCGTTCCAGCAGCTCCCCGCGGAGGACGACGACGACACCACCATCATAAACGAATCCCCAGATCTCGGTGACAAGAGCTTCCTCTTCTTCCGCCCTACGAGTGTAGCACCCATGGCCATGACGACAACGGCAGCCACTGTGGATGTCCTTGACAACGTCCGCCCACCGCCATCTTCAAGCCTGGACGGCCCCTGGCGCCCAGGTCATCGAATTGAGTTGCGCCTCCCATCGGACCCTCAGCCTGGTGACGACAAACAGTCAGAACTTCAGCAATACCGCGACTTTCTTGAGGAGATTAACTCCGAATGTCTCTTCCCCCACAATCAGTTCGCGACCGTCGACCGTCGACCGTCTTCATCCCGCAGCCACCTCCGGCACTGGCGTCGCAACCGAAGTCCTGGCTCTGATGCGTCCGAATACCTGCGCGTCTCGTCTGATGGGGCATCGCCGACGCTTGATAGTCGACCATCGACCATCATTACACGAGAAGAGTTTGAGGCTCTTCCAGCCACTATCCAACGCAAGGTGAGTCTTATACCTTTTTTCTCCAGTGTCTCTCCGAACTCCCGCCTTTCGGCCCGTCACTAGGAGGCAGAACTGATATCAGGGCGGGGAAGAGAGTCAAAAGGCAGGATGCCAGACATGCAGCCAGACTCCTCCTCGATCACGATGCCGGTTCATCTCGCCCTTCTGATCCTCCCTCTACTACGTATTGCTTCCTCCTCACACCAACAAGGCCTTGGTACCGCCGAACACTAGCCGCAAGCGTGGGGTGTTTGTTTCCCCTTCTCGCCCTCTCCCGACCTCTCACCCATGGTTTGACATTCCGGAGTGGAAGTTTCCCTTGGACGAACTGCATGGCATGGCATGGCTCTGCATTTGCATAATTGGGTCACCCATTGGCTTTTGCATCCTTCTGCTGCAGGGGCTAGTTGCCGCCTGGGCATCGTCAAACACCCACTACCAGGGACCGTTAGCGACTTCGGGGACCGCCAGAACCACCAGCAGAGCCACGGCCCACGCATACCCTGTCTCGGCCATGCCTCCTCTGGCCTGGCTCGCCGCGCCCGTTGGGTGGCTCCATGCAGTTGATGGATAGAGCGCTTGGCCATTGGCCAGAGGTGGCTCAATGTTCTGTCATCCCTCATCAAATGTCCCCTATTCTGAGCCAAATTGTGAGCTCTCTTGCCCAGCAATCACAACCCCAACCCTAGTATCCGCCAGCTGTGACGAGGTCCTAGGCGCTGCAGCTTCTGGCAGATCCGTGCCACCCGGAGCGCCAAAGAGCTCGTGCACCACCAACAGCCGGGCATCATCCGCACCAAGACAATCGCCTGCCCCCAAAAGAGCCCAATCAAGCACAGCGTCTCTGCCATGGCAAGACTGCTTCGTTCCTGCATTGAGACATGTCCGCTCCCTTTCTGGTTTTGCCCCTCTCTGAAGCCTTAAGAACCAGGGGGCCCCCCTCTAATATACTTGATCTTCATCATCTCCGCCTGGGTCGCCGTTGTTGTTTGCTTAGGGTACTAAATTCGCGTGTGTCGCAGTACTTTTCTACAATTGAGCGGTCACAGCTCGCAAGATACCCCGACTTAGACGACTCTTTCCGCCTCGGGAGTGCTGGTCACGACCAACAGCCTCTGTCCTCCCAGCTTGCTCTGTCCAAATTTCCAAAGAGTGTACAATCCCAGGAGAACCTCGCGGCATCTCATCCTCCGGTCGCTCACCAACGCCACCGACCTCGTGTCTCTTCCACAGACCAGAGATTCTACGCGAATCTACCCGAGAAGATTAAACGCCGGCACCTTACCGAGGAGGAACTCGTTATTGCGCACTATCGCCGGCAAAGCGCCATTCTGAATAACCCCGACGAGGCATCCCAGTTACACGACTCGAATATGCAGTCTCCTCTGTCCAGCCCCGGACTCTCTGACGGCCAGTCAACGGTGTCGAGCATATATCCTCGGCAAGGCGAAAGGAGTGGTCGCGAATCGGAGAGTAAGCGACCCGATTCGTTCTATGATAGCTTCCGCTGGCTCGAGGAGGAGGAGGGGTTGGACCTGCGTCTTTACCTCGACGACTATCACATCAATCTACGTGAGGAAGTTCCAGTTCCGAACAAGAGTCGCAGGCCATCGTTCCGTCGTCACCTATCGATCAATAAATTGCCATTTGGCCGGTCCTCAATATCGTATGCTCGACCCATCGCCGAGGATGGGGTCACGCCACCGACATATATCCCCCCTTCCTTTTCCCAGAACTCAATCCCTGGCTCATCGGGCCATGGCCGTCGGAAGTCTCGGGCTCTGTCATTGATGACGGCGAACAAGCAGGTTCCACCGAGTTCATCCCCTCTCATTGATCCCGAGGCCGCTCACTATCAAGACCCCGAAGCTCGCATGAAGCTACGGGCATATCTTGCATCTCCACAGAAATTCGATGAGGCCATTGAATTTGGGTTTCCATCAAAGGACGGGCTTCACTCCGGCATCAAGACATTGAGAGATATGGAGCCGCGTACCAAGGGCCATAGCGACTCGGACAAGCTCCGTAGCTTCCTGGAAGACGACCAGTCCTCAAGTTATAGCGACGATGCGTCGGTTGCCGAGCCCGATTCTCCCAAGACACCCCAGCTGTTTGACAAGACAGTAACAACGCCAGCCTCAGCACCCGTGACTCGGGCAAGAACTGAACGTTCTGCAAGCCCCAAAGTTGATCCAACCCCACCGGAGACATCGTCAAGTCGCGAAATGACGCTTCGAATGACTCTTACAAGGCCAGATTTGCGACAGAGCGAAGAGCAAATCTATGGCTGGAAGCAAACTGGCGGCCGTGGCAGCCCTAGCCGCGATGAGGCCTCGGTCGGGGCTGTATTCTATGCCCGCGATGGAACGCCCAAGGAAAGCATCGAGAGGCAACTTGCAGCCTTGGACCAATGGAACGACTGTCCAGGCCAGGACAATGGGGTTGTGAAACGGATCTGGAATCGAGTACGGCGCTCGTGAGCATCTCTGGTGACGAGTTGCCAATTTTTATCAACCTTTTGCCGCATCTAGACGGCCTCGAAGACGACGGAAGGTTCAATTACTTTTGACGATTACACTGCCCTTCATTCATCATTGTCATTTTCATGCCCCCTATCCTTCCACGTTGATTTACCCGCTGTATCGTTATGTCATGAACCATCCTTGCTTTCTTTAACGAATACCCCGAAATTGCCTTGATTCCCATCGGTAGAATTCATTTTCCTATGCATGTTGTCCGAGGAGGGGGGGCCATTTGTTTGTTCAGCAGTTCAGCACCGAGGATCGCTCATTGGGTGGAGTTTACTGGAGTTATTGTTGCCTTTTTCTCACGTTGATAATCTCATCTCGATTGCAGTTAATTGACTGGGATGGGACGGAGGCTGGGCAACTCGACGGATACAAAAAGCGCATTTGGAGGAGTTGTCGGTTGTCAGTCAAATTCATCATACAAGGAGAGAGAAGATACAATCTTTGATACAAAGCTAATTAAAGTGAAGCATGTGGATGAGTTGCACCGCGCTCAGTGACAAACGTGTTTGAAATGTCTGTCGTGTCTCGAGGTGATTATCCTTGTGTGATTAGCTGTTTGCCATGTGTTTGTTTTCACGGTGACTGGCTGACTGAATCAACCTGATTGAGACCATCGGCAACAAACATAGTTAGTCCACCATACAACAACAACACATCATGAACTCTTGCACTTTAACCGACCACACAACCATTCCCAGAAGAGGACGGATTCCCCAGACACCGGGCCCCCTTGGGGGCGGAGGCGTTTTCGGTGGCTGGCACCGGATCTCCGGCGGCGCGGCGCCGTCGGGACGGACGAAACACACCGACTTGCGATGTGCGTACGACGTACATAGGGTTGTATGCACGACAGAACCTCTATCTAAACGAGGGCTCCGTGCGTTGGGCTCCATCTGGGTCCTTGTTTTTTTTCTCTCTCTCCTGTAGGTTTCAAGATCGGTCGGCATGTTCCAAGCGAGAGGAGTTGGTGTGGTTAGTCGGTCAGTCAGTTTCCCTTTCCCTTTGGCTACTGACTACTGACTACTGCTACTGCAACTGCACGGATGGGTTCTCGCCGCCGCTGCCGTGCGCACGTATGTATGTATGAGTGCGGACGGAGTTGGATGCATTGGTTGGGTTGGGTTGGCAGGCTTAGACGGGGTCACCCCCTGGGTACGACAGTGGTAGTACGAGATAAAATACATCGTGTTAATGTAAGGGGCCATGCGGTTCTCAGGTTGCGGTTGGAGTTGCTGGGTGTCATGCGGGTGAGTGCATGGCATGCATGGGTAAAACGGGTGTCTCCAGAGGACGGAGGGGAAACACGAGACATGCATACAGACAAACAGCCAGATAAGCAGACGGGCAGACAGACGGACAGACAGAAAGACAGACGGACAGACACAGGGGAAGAGACCCAACAGAAAAGCCATGCATCGTATTCAAAACAATATACTGCAACACCGCGCCCATAGATACCTCTGGGTACCACGAGGCAACCTAGCCCTTCTATCCCGTAGCAACCCATCGAACCCGATCAAATAACGTCCTGCCTTGCCACTATATCTCGTCGTAACCCTCGAATATTCCTCAGCCTGAGAAGAGGGCAAAGGAAATCCTCAACATATTAACTGACACCTGGTTCAAGTGGTGGAATGGTGTCATGCCGCTCAAACCCCAACCCTTTTCTTCTTCCCCTCCGTCCTCTCACTTCGTCTATACCTCGTCGTCGCTCTCCTCCCCGAGGAGTTCGCCCTCGTCGTCGTCCACCATGGAATAGTCGCCTCGCCCTCGTGCGAAGCTATCCCGAGTCGTGTAGCGTCTTGAACCGAGCCAGCTGCCGCCCCCGCTCCTGTCGCGGACTCGCTCGTAAGCCCCCGATGCCGATCGCCATAGCGTGGTGGCCACGAGAGGCAAGGCGGCAACCACCGCTGCCACCGCCGACACGACGATGACCGGGTACTTGACCCACGGCTGGTCGCTGTCAAAGGTCGACGAGTTATCGCCCAGCCGGATCTGGCCAAACTTGCCGCTCCAGTTGCGCCACACGTACCAGCCGATGACGCCGGCCACCCCAAACGGTATAATGATGGCAAAGAAGATGGCCCAGCCTGAGGTTCGGTGCTTCCGCTCAAACTCCTCTTCATATCCCTCACAGGGATGCTCTTCTGATGTCTGGTCCCACTGTTGGCCGTCTTTGCATGTTGTGAGTGGGAGTCTGCGGTAACCCGTTGGCTCGAACCAGGACGTCGCGTTCGGGTGCTGCTTGCACCACTCGGGACCTGTTAACGGATTCAAGCCGGGCACCAGCTTACACTGCCCGTGATTGTCGAGTTCGTAATTGTACGCGCTGCATTTGGTCAACATTCGGGTCCCTGAGCGGTCCTTATTCTCTTGGTTACATACCATTCATAGTCGCGACGTGTGCACTCGCAATTCTCGTATCGGTGGAGGCGGAGGAGGTTCTCTTTGTTGAAGCAATTCGCCTCGGGCTTCTTTCGCAGATACGTAGCCACATGTCCAAAGAGACAGTCGTTGCCCTGGAGAGGGTGTCCTGGACTCCATTCCTCGTATTCGTTGTCCTCACAGGCCTTGTCCGTCAATCCAGTGAAGTCGAGGTTGACGGAGAACAGCTTGCCCTGGTCCGTTCTGCACCAGAGCAAGAAGTTGCGAGAGGTGCCGGATTGCACCGTCGTGAGATCTAGGACCGTCACTTCCTCATCATTGAATTGGTAGTCCGTCCACGTCTTGCCCTCATCCACCGAGTACGAGACCAGCTTGGTTTTGGCGCCATTGCCGTGCGTGGCCCGTTGCACCAGGACAATGATGGAGCCCTGGTCGCCATATTGCCAGGTCCAGTGGCCCTTCTTGATGCTCTTCCAGGTGATGCCACCGTCCGTGGTCATGAACGTGTCGGCGTCCTTGATATCCCCTAACTTCGGGCCAACGTTGCCGACGCCGAAGAGTAGACCAACTGCCGTGGAGGCTGCAAAGGTCCTGCGTTTGTCGTCTCGTTCCGTGTAGTGGTGGATGTGCAGTGCACACTTGCTGTCGCCATCGGAACTGCACTTGAACGACTTACCATCCGCGTCTTTGGGGGGAGGCGCCAAGAACCCCCATGCCGCACCGTCGTTGTGCGAGATCTTGGTTTGAATATCTTTCGGGCCATCCTTCTTATCCGGGTTGGCGACGACGTTGATCAGGGTCACACCTTCAAGGCCCGAGACCTTCTCAAAGTCCACATACCAGTCGTCGTTGCAGTTGACATTAGAAGCGCTGAGGACGTACGAAGTGCCGTTGGAGTTGCTCTTGATGATCGAGCCCAGACGTCGACCCTGCTCGGTCTGCGTTGCAACAAACAAGTTGATGGCATGCGTGGAGCTATCGAGAACGGTGTACTCGCTCTGGTGGCTTTCCTTGAAATTGAATGGAAAGTGAGCGGCTTCAAACTTCTTCCCATCCATACTAGCAAGAGCTTGTAGGCCGCCCTCTTTCTCGTCAGTAGACTCGCTAGCTGCGAGGATGAACTCGTTCATAGTAGCGAAATTCTTGACCGAGCCGTCGAAGACTGTCTTGTCCGACTCAAACAGGTCATCGCTGGATATAATCGTAAACGGAGCATCATTCGTCTCCGGCTGCCTCGCCACGCAGATGATCTGTTTCTCAGGACGGTACTTCCTGTAAGCCAAGTTGCCAGTGAATTCACACCTCTCGACGTAGCGAGCGATTGTCTTCCAATTATCGCCGCGGTCCTGTGAAAGCGACGCTTCGAGGTGGCAGATCTTGCTCCCCGTGTCTTCACATTTGTTGCCGACCCAGATAAGCCAATCTTTCTTGTCTGGGTGGAAGCTGAGCGATCCGTTCTCCGGGTCCTCTGATGGCACGGTAAAGCTGTGGAAGCTCTGGCCTCGGTCAATCGTGTAGAACATCTCCTTGGTTTTGGTCGTGAAAAAGACGACGTCTTTGAAGTAATCATGCTGGAAGATGCGCTGGATTTGCTTCCCTTCAAGGATAGGTTTCCATGACTTGCCGTGATCAACAGTGAGCCATAGCTTGTATTCCACTTCCATCATGTTGCCTTCGGCGATCTTGACAGGCCGGACAATGACGCTCTCGTCTGTGTTGGAACTTGAATCTGAACGTTCAAGGTAGATCTTCTCAAAGTCATTGAGCTTGGTGTCGAAGTCAACCTTCTTGTGGGAGACCTTCCCGTCTGCTGGAGCATCGGGGGAAGAGCCTCCACCAGAACCTCCGCCCTCCGAACACTTGCGCTCGACTTCATCATCCTTTTGGGGGCCCTTCTTGGGCTTGCAATCATTACCAGGGATCTTCCTCCAGCCAGATGGGCCCTTGAACTTGTCGTCCTTGCCTCCCTTACAGGCCCCATTGGGAATCGGGACGGAGCCACCAAAAGGCAGGCACACAGTAGGGTCCTCAGGGTCTCGTTGGAAGTTATAGTCGCACTCGTAATCAGCATCGGTGCAGTCGCACTGATCTTTCTTAGGTTCCGGATCTTTGAAGTCGCTCTTCATGAAGCAATCGGCAGATTGCTTGCGGCGATCGTAGGTCTGCTTGTGGCCCATGAGGCAAGTCGATTTACCATCACTATCGACGCGAGCGTGCCAGGCCTCCATATCCTTCTCTTCACACTTCCGTTTGCCAAGGGGCTCGAAGTCAATAGCGATCATATGGTAGGTCCTGTCCTTTTCTCCTATTAGGAGGAATTTCAGGCTGGTCGAGTCTTGTGTTGTTGTGAGAATGTCGGGCTTGATCTTGAGTCCTCCAGGGAACATCACCGACTCCCAATTTTGGCCGTAGTCCAAGGAATATGAAAACTTGTCGATATTTTCCTCGGTGGAATCCCTTACAGCAACAAGGATCGAGCCAGTGTCGCCGAACTCGTATTTATGAGGCCCATCAATTGCCTTCTTCCAGGTCACGCCTGCATTGTCGGACACATAGAGGTTTGAGTCGGCGAAGTTGCCAAGGGATTTGCCCGTGTTTCCATTGCCCATGACCAGTCCAGGAGCCGTGCTCGAGAAGACTCGGCCGATGTTATCAATCTGGGTCATGGAGTGTAGGTGAATTTGCTCATCACCAGCCTTCACCTCCTGGAATGTCCGGCCATCGTCAAAAGTAATCTTGGTCACGACGACTTTCTCTGCACCCCCGTTGACTTCCTTTCCATTCTCGACAACATTTACGAGGAAGATGCCTTGAATACCGCTAATCTTCTCGAAATCAACATGGCCCCTGAGGTTGCGGTTGGTATAGGGGACATTTTCGGTAAAGTAGGTACCGTTCGAGTTGCTGGTAAAAAGAACACCCATGGGGTTCGAGGGCTGCGAGGTCATGACATCAATCTGGATACTGTGGTCGGTACTCTCAAGCACAGTGTAGCCCCCCTGGTTGATTTGATGAGAATGATCGTGCTTGTCGGTCTGCGGAAACATGGCCCGGTGCCATTGCTTCGCGTCGACTGTGACATAGAGTGCCATCTCATCACTCTTTGGTGATGTGGTGGCAACAAGGATGAACTTCTTGACACCCGCCAGGCTGACTACGCCAGACACTTTGTTGATATCCATGCTGGGTTCAAACTGGTCAATTTCCCCAGTTGCCTTGGCGGCGAAGAAGGCATCTGAGATGTACAGTCGTTGTTCGGTCTGAAAGAAGGACAGGGGATCAGTGACGATGCAGAGAGTCCTCGTGGTGTCCAATTTATCGTCGCCAGTGGTGAACTCTGGCGTGAACTTGGCCCACCAACAGCCTGACGTGTACGAGCGCAGGCGCTGGACAGTCTTGAAACCATCCAGGGTGTAGGTCGCCTCTTCGTCGCAAAAGATATCGCAGTTCATGCCATTGAAGATGATACGCTTCGGGTCGGCGGCGTTGAAGACGAGGATACTGGGTTGGAAGGAGCTGGGTAGGGAGCCGCTGCTGAAACTAGACCAGGTCTTGCCTCGATCCTCTGATTTGTAGTGCTTTGTGTCCTCGGTGATGATGAAGGCGGTGCTTGGTTCATAGGGGTGCAGATAGACGAAAAAAGCGACGCCGTCGGGGACACCCGACACCTTTGCCCAGGACGCGCCCGCGTCTTCGGATCGGTAGACGGTGCGCTCGTGGATATCTTGGAAGACGACAACATCGCTATCTTCGAAATAATTCAGGTTCAGGGGGGCGTTTTCGACTGCAGTGACATTGACACTCGGTTGGGGCCCCTTTGCGGCGACGGTTATCCATAAAAGGGACAGCAAGAGGAGGCGCCATGAGACTGCCGCTGACGCTGCGGACTTCATTGTTGCGACGGAGCCTCACTTGGAGGTATCATGAAGAAGCGAAGAAGCGGGCGGCCGCGGAGGACGAGCGATGTTTGGGTATTTGTTGATCGTGTTGGGTGGCCAGACGGTTTCTCGAGCTGCAATGCCGACCGTGAAGCCTTTTTGTCGTCGTTATCGACGTCGTCGAGATGGAGGAAGTTGTTCGGGGGACAATTTGCACCCAGATCCTTATGGAGACCTGGAGGCACGTCAGCACCTGGAGGCAGCAGTCAGTTTCGCCGAGTGTGGCGTAGACCTTCAGCTCCAGCGCCACAGCTTGGGCCAGCCAGGCCACGTCACATCACGGTCATTCATGCCTGCCCAGTCAGGCAACTTGTCCCGCAAACGACCAACAACTACCTAGGTAGGTAAGTAGGTAGTATGTAGGTGTTCAACACCTTCAAATGATGGCATCTATATTGGCCAGCAATCAATTGATGCATGCGATTCAGCGCTAAATTGAGCGAAATTCACTGATTATTGAATCCAGCACCCGCACGAACATGAGCTGCACGAAGGATAAGCATTTCACATGCAACGAAGTGTCTTTCGTGTAAGAGTAGTAGAGAGCGCTGAGTATCATGATCCATGACTCTTGTTGAATTGTTCCCATCATTGTCAGCTCAAACCTTGAGCAAATTATTACTTGTTGAATTCAAGCAGACGGCCAACTGGTGCGGTGAGGGTTAGATAAGGTATTTGCCGATGTAGATAGGAAGAACTCGAGTCCTGGCCTCAACATCTGCTCCCAAGGTACTTCTGTAATCGAACTGAACTTACGAACAACTTTTACGGGTTATAAAAGAAGAATAAGTACTCAGGTAAGGAGTGGGATATGGAGAAAATATTCTCTCATTGTCGCTCCTGGAACTATCACATACTACCATCAAGGACTCTCTCTTCCGACAAAAAATGGGAGAGCCTTGACACTCAAGATGGAAAGGCGTCAAAGGGGCATTTTGGGGGATGAAACGGTGTGGAGCCCATGCTGCGACAACCCCTGGACTTGGCCCCGTCGTCTTGCATGGTGCAGCGTGTGCCTGCTGATGGATAATCCAAGACACTGCGGCATCAAGAGCTTGAGAGGAGCTAACGCGTGCGCGAGCTCCAAAACGCGTCCAAGCTTTGCCCCTTTTCGGGTATAGCATCAATCATATTGCCGCCAGCTGGAAGGGAGCCGACGCTGGGATGACAGGCTGTTGAATTGACAGAATTGTTTGGAAGCACAAGGCGAGAAGCGCCAATTACGAGATAAGATAGGCTACCTATCCATTGAAAGAAAACCGAGGGTTTGAAAGAATCGAGATGCAAAGATCTAATCTTCCAGAACGAGGGGAAGTGAAAAGGAGGGAGGATGAAGCTAGATAGGTACCTACCTAGGTACCAGCCTGAAAGGTGACTGGGGGAGGTATAGGACTAGCACTACTTGGACTAGCACCCATGCGATGACATCTGACGAGGTACTCCGTAATACGTGGGATGTGCTTTGTAGTAGCAGTCAAGAAAGTTGGAGGGACCTAGGTAGGTACCTAGGAAGGTAACATAAATAAGATGGGAGGCAAACAAACAGCCAGCCAAACAAACCAAACAGATCAACCGCGCATACGGAGTAGTCTCTTTGCGATTGCTCCAGGGGTGGATATCGAGAGATCGGGACCATATGGAAGGAAATATGCCGACTGGATATAGTACCTGTGCTTCTGTTTGTTGAGATTGGCCGCTGGTACTTTCTCTCAAAGTACCGGACGGCTGGAACACAGGCACCGATTCATCGACCAACCTCCTATCCAGAACACACATTCTCAAAAGGCCATGACCCTGATAGGTTTGCGGATAGGTCAATTGCCCGTGGACAAGAACCACTCGAAAGGCCCAGAAACAGAGAAACTCGGCGACATCCAGTCGTTGCCATGATTCACGCCCTCGTATTGTCACCCATTGACCATCTCGTCCAGGGCGGAGGGTCCTTTCATTTGCTTCCCGTCTCTCTGTCCAAACTGCGCCCCAAAAAGACA
The DNA here is from genome assembly GCA_013623725.1 of Fusarium robinianum. Classification (NCBI taxonomy): domain Eukaryota; kingdom Fungi; phylum Ascomycota; class Sordariomycetes; order Hypocreales; family Nectriaceae; genus Fusarium; species Fusarium robinianum. The sequence goes on along the minus strand of JABFFI010001124.1, from coordinate 13,702 downwards.
GACACCTACCTTACACGGCCAGACTCGCGTGCATGATAGTGTCGTTTAGCCCCTCTCAGCATCCCTGAGCCCTTGAGCTCCTGGATCCTGTTGAGCCCGCATCCGGGCATTGGGGAGGAAGAGCGTGGGTAGGTAGGTATGTGGGTGCTGAGGCTTCGGTCAATTAGAGAGAACTCACGGAAAAGAGAAGAAGGATATTGAATCCGACGTTGCAAACGGCAGTACTCTATAGCATATTCCGTAGTATACTCACCAAGCAGAGTTCTCTCCCAGCAGCATCCAGTCCCCCGACCATCGACGACCAGGGGTTCAAGATCCAATATCAAAAGGTACATAGGCAACAGGTACCTCGAAACCCCCTGAAGCGCCGCCCGCGCGACCCTGGCCCACGGGCTTGCGTCCTTCCCCAATCCCGCTTCACGACTCCACGTGCTTGTTTTGAATCCGTGTTTTCTTTCCTTCCCTGCTTCTTCTCTTTAAGCCCAAGGATCTGTCCCAGAAATTCTTTCTTCCATCCTCCATCATCAGCTGCCACTCTCTCGCATTCTCGGTCGGTCGCTTCGAGTCGCGGCCTCGCCCTTCGCCATCGCCTCCTTCTCTTCCAGCTGCTACATCATCGACCGAAACCCAAACCTCTTCTTATTCGCCATGGCGACCACTTACAAGCGATTCCTCGCTTCCCCCAGCTCGTCGCTTTTGGCTGACAATGCGACGCTGCACTACGTGACAACCACCACGTCCTTTTCTGGCCCTACGCAGATCATCAAGCATCTCAATGCCCTCCAGAAGCAGGTCGAAAAGAAGAAGGAGGACATCTTCAACCTAGTCGATGGCCAGGACGTCATCGTCGCAGAGGTCGACACCGGCCTCGCTTTCCAGACCGGGGGCGGCCCATATCTCCCAGGCCTTGATGACAACTTCTTGTCTGGGCGAATCGCCTATCTTTCCATCGTAGGTCATCGCCGCGAGACCCCGTGTGCACATTGTTTATTCCTCTTGTCTGAGACTGTAGACTGACCAACCTGTGTTGACCAGACTCACTTTGTGACCTTCGACGAAGCCGGCAAGATTTCCCAGATGCGTCTCCAGTGGGATCAGGGATCACTCCTCAAGCAAGTCGAGATTATTTCAAAGTCTGGCCGCAACTGGCCCATCCGAGACAGCCGGGAGCAGATTTCCTTCATCCAGTCCTGTCTCAAGTCTGCCGGGACTTTCGAGTCTGGTCCTCCTAGCCACAACGAAACCATTGTCCGCACTCGCGGCAACTCGAACAATGCTGTCCGCGATCCCCATGCTTCGCTGCAGCTCTTCGGGCCTCGAGAGGAGATCGAGGCTGCTCCACCTGCCAACGTGGTTTCGCCTTATGGCGGTAGCCGGCCGAAGCAGCGCTCCTTCACTGACATTCTCGGCGACGAACCCCCTTCGCCAAGCGCTGGTCGCCAGCAGATGTCTCCCAGCAAGGCTGGTCAGGGTAAGAACTTCCAACCCATGCGCATCTTCGACGGCTACGAGCACGCCGAAGAACCAGAGGAGCCCAAGGCCAAGACCAACCGGCTCGTCCGCCCGAACCCCAAGCGATTTTCTCATTTTGACTTTGTTGATGGTAGCGATCCTCAAGACGCTCCTCAGCCTGGTCTCTCGTTTGACGAGAGGCCAAAGTCTAAGCATGACAGCCAATGGTCCTTTGACGATTTCGTTACTCCCCAGAAGGTGATGCCTTCAAGGACAATGCGAACCCAGGACGTCCGTCACTGGGACACGGATAGAGATGCCCTGGGGGAAACCCCTGTGCAACCGGCCGTTAAGCCTCGACGAGATGCTGAAGCGCACTTTGAGCTCCAGGACGACGGGGAGAGGGTACCCCAACCGGCACGCCCAAATGCCAAGCCCCCAGGTTACACCCATAATGAAGGCCTTGGGCTCTACAAGAACCAATTATTTGACAAGGATGAGTCAGGCTCTAACTCGGACCGTGCCCTAGGCAACATCACCAACCTCAAGGATCGCAACAAGGACTTCGACCACCACTTCGATATCACCGACGACTCTCCGGGCCCGGCGGAGCGCACCCAGCATGTGCCTCAGAGCCGCATGAAGGCCGTCAAGATGATGGATGCCAACTGGTCTGCCTATGATAAGTCTCCTGTTTCTCAGAAGGAGAACCACCCAACTGATGCCCAGCCTGCGGGTGACGCCGGCATCTGCATCGCGGGTGACGGTATGGGAGGCCGAAAGGGCACGAACCGGGACTGGCTTTACGGTGAGGCTCAAGATGTTCCCCAGGCCATTCCTACCCGAAAGCAGCCTCACATTACGCCTGCTGGCCTCCCCAGCGCCGAGGACACCAAGATCGCGATCGCAGGTGACGGCATGGGAGGCCGAAAGGGCACGAACCGGGACTGGCTTTACGGCGAAGCTCAGGAGGTTCCCCAGGCCATCCCTACCCGAAAGCAGCCTCACGTTGCGCCTGCTGGCCTCCCCAGCGCCAAGGACACCAAGATCGCGATCGCAGGTGACGGCATGGGTAGCAAGAAGGGAACGAACCGCGACTGGCTGTACAACGAGAAGGATGGGGACCAGGGTGCGAAGGCCATCCCAGGAAAGAAGCAGGGCCAGGGTGTCGCTCGCGACCCCGAGAACAAGGACACCAAGATCCACATTGCGGGCGATGGCATGGGCGGCAGGAAGGGGACCAACCGGGACTGGCTCTATGGGGAGGTGAACGAGAACGAGAACGAGAACTCGCAGCCTCTGCCGACTCGAAAGCAGGCCACCACCACCTCGTCCAAGAAGGACTTCTGGGATTTCTAAATGAGAGGCGACCGAGCACCTTGACGAGTTGCGCTGTATACCCACAATATCCCGATTCGAGGAGTTTTCTTGCACTACCTTGATCATCTATCCTTTGCGTGTTTCTTTGTTCTTTGACGATGTATGCTTACAACGCGGCTCACGATTCATGATGGACCAACAGTCTTATCACCATTTCCCCCTTGGAAAATCCCACCCAAGGACACCGCAAGCTTGCTGAGGATTCTTTTTTTGCATTTGTTTTGTCTTGTTTGTCTTGTTTGTCCTGTTTCCTTTTTGTCGTCTTTATTCGTGTCCTTTCTGACTATTCACGGACTCATTCTCATGGCGGGGTGTCAGGGGGAAAAAGTCGGCGGTGTGAGAAGGGAGTCGGTTGGTGAACCTGGAGGATGATATGGAGATATCGTGCCAGGGTACACCATGTGTATTGATATTAGCTGGAGGAAATACACTGATACTACTGTTATCTTGAAGATCCTTGGGTGAGCCTCCTCGTTCAGAGCGATGGTGAAGATGACATGGTGGAGAAAGTGAAAGTCATGATTCATATCATCTCTCGAGATCTACTCTGATCTCTCTCTAGTAGAAGACGGGAGGTCCCTCCATGCCTCCCGTCCTGTAGTTGTAGTACTTGAAGCACACGCATCGCAATATTGCGTGTGAAAACCCGCAGTATCAAACATTATCGCGGTTCCTGTGAGATCGGGTTCCCCAGTTAACCAATCCCTCCCAAAACACAGGCCTCTTTCCAAGCCCATTTAACTCCATGATATCCAATCCAATCCATCCCTTGCCCTTGTGGTATATAGAATAAGGTAGAAAAAAAGAAAAAAGGGGGAAAAAACTCCTGCTCGAGCAACCGGCTCCGGCTCTCGCTTCCCATCCATATCCCAACCAAACTCACCCGACTCCAGGTTGCCCAATTCCCAATTCCCAAACCCCCGGATACTTTGGGTATACCTATGATACAATAAACTCGAAATCGCTGAAACGCTCATATAAAACTCTTGATTCGCGCGACGCCGCCGAGTAAAGGAGATGGTGGCGAGAAAAGGAGTCGATCCTTCTTAGCAGATAAACTTGTAGAACTTCTTCCACCTCGGCCAGCCCCGACGCTCCTCATGCTCCTGGGCAACTAGGATAGGAACGTTGAAGTCGCGACGACCTGTATCGACGTCCATATCCTGGACCTTGACGAACGAGGTGCGGTAGTATATTTTGTGTGCGATGAAGAAGGCGAGGACGCAGGGTGCGCCGACCCATTTGCGAAAGAAGCTGCTCGCAATCTCGCCGCTCGTCATACGGTCCCATCCTATGGGGAACGCGCCAACCCAGAATTGGGCAACGAGCACGCAGATGTTGAGGCCGAGGCCAAGGTACGAGCCTCCGATGCCAACCTGCGACTGATATGGAAGTTCGGAGACAGAACGCCCGCGGGCAGCCCAGGCGTGACGGAAGCGGATGTGACAAACACAAATGGAGCTCCATGTTATAACGGTAGAGAGGCCAGATATGGCAAGTAGCCAGTCGAGAATGGTCCCTTGTTCTGGGAGATCGGCGAGGAAGGAGATAAGGCCGAGGACGGCAGCGACTCCAATAGCGACGAGGGGACGGCCCTTGCGATCCACGTATCCGAGGATCTTGGGTGCTTGGTTGAGATTCGCGAGGGCGGCGAGGGTACGTGAGGAACCGAATACGGCAGAATTGCCGACAGAGAGGACTGCAATGAGAATGACAGCATTCATAACCGAAGGGAGAACCTGAATGCCGGCCTCTTCAATGGCAATAACGAATGGCGACGCTTTCGCGTCTGCGTCGCTGTCGCCGCCAATAAGTCGGGGGTCATCGTGTCGCACGAGGAGGCCAACGAGCGTCAGTGCCACGATGTAGAACAGAGTGATCCTCCAAAACACCTGTTTCAAGGCAGTAGGTAAGGACTTCCGCGGGTTAGCTGTTTCAGCGGCAGCGAGACCAATAAGCTCGGTGCCAGCGAAAGCAAATGCGGCCGTTACGAAGACGCTACAGAGACCCTTAAAGCCGTTGTTAAACGCACCGGGGTTCTGCCAATACTGGCCGCCGATATAGCCACTTTCTGGCGTGCCACCACAGTTTAGAATGATTCCAAGAAGGCTAGAGAAAAGGCGTCACGAGTCAGTCGAGGACATAGGTAGTCAGGACGTAGGCAGCTAGAAAACGGTGGCGGTAGACTTACATGAAGCCAATGACAGCAACGACCTTGATGATGGAGAAGACAAACTCGGCCTCGCCGTAGGCCTCGACTCCAAATAGGTTGATGCCGACGATTATGAAGAGGAAGACGGTGACGAATATGGCACGTGTGAGAGTCTCATCCCAGTATCCGAGGGTTAGGGACGCAGCGATAATCTCCAGTGGCATGACAATTAACCACTGCAGGGCATAGCTGAATTACGTGATTAGCACTAGAGAGAATGAGAAAGGTGCCAAATAGGAGGAACTCACTTCCAACCCATAGCGAACCCCCACGACGGGTCGAGGAACCGAGTCGCCCAGGACGAGAAGGAACCAGCAATGGGGAACAAGACAGCCAGTTCTCCTAGAGCTTGGCATGTGCAGAAGAGCATAGCCCCGACAATTGAAAAGGCGATTAATAGCGATGCGGGACCTCCAGCTGCTAAGGCCCTCCCTGAAGCAACAAACAAACCGGTGCCTATTGTCCATCCAAGGTCAGCTCCAAGTTCCCAGGTTCTCACCCCCAACCTTGAAGACGCAGACATTGCAGTAAGGGGGGCAGTAAAGATCGATTAAATCAAGGTGGTTAGCATACCGATAGATCCACCAATAGCAATCATTTGCAGATGCCTCCCCTTGAGTTTTCTCGCCAGTCCAGAGTTCGCAGTTTCAAGTGTTGCGGAGCGCAGGTCATAGTAATGGGCGCCATCGTGGACGCGACCACCACCCTCCAGCTGGCCGAGGGGATCGTTAGAAAAAAGGTTCTGGTTCGGGTCGCGCTTGAAGCCATCAATGAAGCGGTCCCAGTATCCCGGAGGGGAATCGTCGTATTCGGGCTCGCGCATGCTGAATGAACTGCCTGGCGCGAGAGACTCCTCCTTCATCTTGAGGGTGTTGAGGTAGGCCTCGGGTTGCGGCGTCATTCTCGCCGGCCGAGACGAGACGAGCCCCAAGGTGCGTCAATGTCGGCTGGGTATGTGGCGGAACGGGTGTGGGAGGATTCGCGCAGGATGAATGTGGTTTCCCGTCGAGAGAAAAGAGCACCGACGGAATACGGGTAGTTTCGACAGGGGACAGCGTCTTCGTCAAATCGTCGTTTTCGCCGAAGTTGCGCGCGTGTACTCCGTAAATCTAGGTAATCCACAAGAGGAACGAGGGTTGAATAATAGAATCGATTCTATTCGTATCGTCGCCGTCGTCGAAATCGTCGTAGGATCAGTAAGCCAGGTGTGGTGTCGGTCTGCATGTCGCCACCAGGGCTGTGTGTACCTATGTATGTACAGATGGATGTAATTGCGAGTGAGAGAGACTTGGTGATGTACAAAAGTCGAGGATCGATTCGAGACGGGTTCACGGCTCCAGGCGACGTCAATAACAGCGATAGTCGGCAGTTGATTCCTTGAAGCGAAGGGGGATGAGGGATGAGAACCCCTCGTGCGACGGGAGTTGACTAGAGGAAAGAAGACTAAAGCGAGAAGGGGCTGGAGGAGGCGAAGATGGTGGGCTTATCTGCTGGCTGGTGACATTATCCTTGGCGTTGAACCGGAACCCGTCACCGACTACACCTTCCTGTACAGACCATACCTAGTCAGACACCAAGACCCCAATCTGGCGGTCCAAGCCCCCAGCGCGCTCGAGCTGTCAACACAGGAGGGCTTGGGAGCCCGTTGGCCAATCTCACATTAGTGGAGAGAGCGCTATCTCTCCAGTGGGGTCCGCCCTGGACTAGGACCCACCCAAGCGCTGAAGACCGCCTGGACCGGGCGAGCTCGTGGCCGCGCCGCCGGGGGGGTTTTTATGTAGCGGAGGCCCGTGTGATTGATGGAGGGAGTCCGGGTCAGGTCCGTCCTCAAGTTCCATGGGTTGGACACAGTGGAAAGACGGACAGACAGACAGACAGACAAGACGAGGGTACTATGGAGGCACGCGATTCAAGCAAAAGAAGAGGCAAGATTGAGCAGCAAGAGACAGCACAACATGGGCTCACTTCATAAAAGGGAGAATTGATGGAGAATAGGTAATGACACACAAAGAAAACCACGCGAGGTCGCTTATCAAAAGATCCTCGTACCGCACCGTGCCGTACCACAGGAGGATGCACTGGACGGTACGGAGTACATACATCTCTGTCCCTCAACTTGCACCATCTACCATCCACCACCCTCCACCGTTGAACAACAAGGGTCGACGCCGACCAAAGGGGGACACACCTTGCAAATGCGTCAACTACTGACGCACCATACCTCAGCCTCGGAAGGCGGCGCTACAACTGCCTTACCTAGTGTGCCCAGGTCGGCAGGTCGTTGAAGCACCCCCTTAACAGCCATGACGCCCAGTTCTTCACGGAAGAATTCCGATCCCTCCCCCCTCCATCATCACTCCATCCATCCCTCTCTCTGTTCCTCCCGTCGCATCCCGTCCATCCTGGCACACGTCAAAAGGAGCGCAATGGCCAGACATACTCTTGTCGCTGTAAATTGATACCCTGGGATGCCAGGTCCATGGTCTCACCCGAGAACTAGGTACCTACCTAGTTATTATCTTGGCCCTCCATTCCTGGTCTGTCCTATTACAGGCAAATACATGCATCTGGGCTACCCCCGATTCAATCGCATCAGCATTTGACGAAAACCACCCCCCAGTCGTCCCCCACGGCTGCATCCATCACATGCGCCTCCTGGCGAGGGACGGCACTGGAGCCAAGCATCCACGGGTACATGCTTCGTAGGTCTGAAGAGGAAGACCTTGACCACTGCGGGAGAGATCACCAAATCCTCCCCCCCGTCCCCTTCCCCAGACCGCACGAGCCGCTCAACAATCAATCTTCGCGAAGGATCCATAGGTAGGTAGGCAGGCAAAGGAACAATACCCTGGTCTAGCTGTGCATAGCTGTCGTGCCTCCACAATCACATCCTACAGTATAATCTGAGCTTGGCAGGCAGACTTTAGATAAACATTATCCATTTCCTGCCATGTAAGTCCTCTATCGTCATCAGCGAGAGCATCCAATCGTCTTATATACAGCCGAGGCTGGCGTCACCATGCCTCTGAATCCATGCCCGTTTTCCTAGCACACACACCTATCACATCCTCTCCCTGTTGCTACGTCAAGATCAGCTGCTCTTGTCTGCTTCTTCCTCTTGCCCGTCACTTTTCGCCTCCTCCTCTTGGTCCGACTTCTTGTCGTCTTGCTTGGGCTTAGTTTCCTTCTTGCCAATAATCCTCCCCCACTTGTCTCTTGGCTTTCGCTGCCATCCTGTTGAGAAGAGTTGCCCCATGTCAAACCGGGGTAGAGGGTGCGCCTCGGTGTTCAAAACCATCCTATCCAATGGCAACAGGTCATTGGGGGAGAACAAGAGGTAGAAATACTTGAGAGTTTCAGCCTGTCCCACGCTGCATGTCAGTATCCTGCTGCCTAGAGAGTATCGCGGGCCTTCTTGGGGGATACTCACCAGCCAGAAGCTTTCCATGTTGTCCCGCACCTTGGGCGGGACTTGGTTGGCGTCGCTCAGACTCGTGAAGCCACCACCATGCTCCACCGCGGTGTGGTTCACAAATGACTTGAACATCTCCCATCCCCATTCCCTGTATCGCACGTCACCCGTGATTCTCCACATGTAGAACAAACTCTCAACCGTCTCCGGCCGCTGGAGGTTGTGCACGTCGTTGGATTGGACGGTGAAGTCCTTGCGCCATTCTGCCTCCGGATCTGGATCAAAGTCCTTGGGAGCTTGGTGGGGAGCCGTGTACGGAGCTGGGGGCCGGGCAATTTCAAAGTAGGTTATCTCTGCCGCAAGGCCTGTTGCCATAGCCTTGTACATGCCCCAGCAGGTCTGCATCAGCTCTCGTGCGAGTTGCATATCTTCCTCCTTCTGCTTAGACCATGTGGGTAGCTTTCGGGCCTCAGCTTCTGATAACCCTTCAGTGACCGCCAGCGCAATCGTGCCCGGCATGAAGCAAACCAAGTGATCCATCTTAGGGGTCATCGGCTTCATGAGGCCATGTTGCCGCTCCCCGATAATAGTGAACTGTGAGTTCGCTGTGTATGTTACCAGATGCTTTTGAACGCCCCGAAGCGCTTCTTCCCACATCTCGCGGTAGATGGGTTCCTGCTTGTTGGTCTGAAGATATTGTTTGATGAGATATTCGTAGTAGGAATCGCCACGGCTGCCCAGGCGCACATTGCTCCCCCTGAATTCGCCCGTCGTCGCATAAATGAAGATGGGAAGAAGCCCATCCTGAGCGCCGTTGTCGTCAACAATCTTCATTACGTTTTCAGCCTTGTCCCAAAAGTCTTTTTCTCCTGTAAGCTTGGCCAAGTACTTGAACTCGAGTTGTAGAGTTGTGGCTTCAGCAGTCGACGATGCTCCCATGTCAGCGTGAGACGGGATGCCCTCAAACTTCTGTAGGTTGACGCTCGCGTAAGGGATCCCGGAGGGCGAGTCAAAGGCGCTAGCTAGGCGATCAGCTAGATCCTTCGCCTTCTCGACATATAGGTCTTCTCCTGCAGCACCAGGATCGTCTTCGGACAGTGGTGCAAGCTCGGGGAATTCGGTGGACAGATAGTGGGCTCCGAGTAGGCCACCCATCATCCGGATCGTTGTCTCGAATGTGTTTACATCCTGATCCTGATCCCACGTCAACGAGTTTGATATCCATTCCCGGGCATCTTGGACTCGAGACGTCAGGTTCATAAGTATCATGGTGTCGAGCGAGTCAACGATGATCCAGCCAAGCCCCTTCGGTGCCATTTTCTTTCCCTTTTTCGAGATCGGGTGGTATTCGTCATGACCTGTTTCGTTTCTCTGTTAACCAATATCCGGACGCAACCTTGAATGGCAAGGACTCGACATACCCCAAGCATACCGTCTGTAGGCGTCCCAGCTGAGCTCAAATGCCTCCACGACCCGCTCCCTTCTCTTGTCCCAATTGGCCTTCCCACTCTCCTTGGGGAGGCCCATCCATGACCAATCCGCCCCTGGGCTCTTCTTCTCGGTCTTCTTTGACAAAGAGCCCGTCCAGTAAAGTAGCGTCAGGATTATGAAGGTGAGGATTGCAACAACTCGCTTTCGTTTCCACAGCGGGCGATCTTTGTGGTAGGGAGACGAGCCGAAGGGCTTGTCCTTGTACATGGGCAAGCCGCCTGATCGACTTGAACTTGCGCCGGAGCCCCAAACTCGGTCCTCAAACTCTCGCTGGGCGTTCGCGAAGGACGGCACATGTTTAGGGATTGAGAAGGACATGGCTAGTTCGTTAGCACCGGTCTGTGGTGCCGATTCTTGTAGGTTCGGGACAGCTCGAGGGAGGGTCTGCTTGAAGACGGTGTTGCTTCGGCGAACGTTGAATGGATCGCGGATCATCGACTTTGCATTTCGGAGACTGGGGGAGAGCGCAACAGAGCTCTGGAAGAAGAACAAGGCAAATGTAGTGATAATATGACCACAGTGATAAATTAGTTTACGGCTTATCAACCGTTCAAAATCCAAAAAAAGGGGATGGGAGATGCAAACAAGACAACTCAAAAAGTTGTGGTTTGGGAGCTTGGCGGGCAGAAGAGTGTCGTGTACCTTCCTCAGCAATGACGACCCCCCGGACCCCCTGGGACGGAATTCGGGTTAGCGCGGCTGGGCATAGTGCCCCACCCGAGCTTCCACCCAATCCATCGTCTGCAGCCTCTCTGGGGATCAGGGACTCGACTCGGGCTTCTTAGATGGACATCTTTCTCCGTTGAGAGCACATTGCATGTGGAAAGCGATCACCAATGTGTGTTACGTGCCGCAAATGGAAAGTGCTACTTACATATTGTGACTAACCAGGTAATTAAATTTGTTTCATCTTACCGATTCTGGGCTCTTGATATTTATTTCTGACGCTTCTTCCCGAGTTAGACATGTCCACGACAGGGCAGCCAGATAAGTCGACATGGGTACCTAGAGACGGGATATCATCAACTTCAGCAGCACCGTCCATATTTGGTCGCATAAATCCTAGAGGGCAAAGAAAGAACGAAACAGCCGTCGTTTATCCCGCACGTAATACTACAAAGCCGAGGATCGAGACATTGTGATCCGGGCCCTCATGCTACGTAGACAGAATGATATGCTCGAGTCTGGCATCACTCAGTTTAGGGGACCTGTCGCGTGACTTCAGGGTAAGCCATGCAACTTGAACTAATATTCACAAACCAGAAATTACAATTTGGATACACATCCTGCGGGCAGTGATAGCTTCATTTTCACAGGTTCATCATTGGCGCGGCTTTGTAGCCACTCTATTGCAACTTTTCTGAATCGAAGACCGCCCGCTCGTCTTCGGTATTGCGGTGCCTCAGTTCCCGAAGTGAAAGGTAGTTTTGGGTGCTAGGTACCCTTGGGCAATTCTATCATGAGCGTAGGTACATAAGGATAACATCGTCATGGGTTTATCGTTGGTGTGACTTTTTGATCGCAACCTCGAATTTTAGATACATGGAAATCAGCTATCCGAGCGTAGGTAACAAACAGCAATAACACGGCATAAAATAATTCTGGACCTCAGCACCCATTATTATAAGAGCAGGCAGCTTTGGAGACACTGGTGCCCCCCTACTGGATAGCTTCATTTTATGGGTTCATCATTGGCGCGACTGGTTTTGTGTACAAAGTAATATGAACAAGCTGCCCGCTCAGGTTAGAGTGAAGGAAGAAGAAAAAAAATGAACTAAAAATTTGGGAAACGCGGAGCTTATATGCGCCGAAAAATCAAGCTTTCAAGGTGCTGAGGCATGGACTGCAGCAGGCAGCGAATTTTCAACTCAAAGGTAAAGGACGTGGAAATGGAGAACCTACATTGGCCAACACTCTCACGGAGGATACATTTTACAGCCTTATTCTCAGTCAAGAAACCGGGCATGACTGAAAAGCCCGCCCCATTCTACTGTTGTTCATGATGAAGTCATGGCCATTTTAACCATCGTTGTGACGAGAAAATGTGTTCATTTCGAACAACAAGCTTTGTTGAGGCATGAAGCTTTGATTATGTACTGCTAGAGAGCAGATAGGTCAAATTGGTGATTGTATTCGAGTGACTCTCTTCGTTGATTAAAGGGCATGCCGAGGATGGCGATAATGATAATGTTCCCGATATCGACGCCTAGACCGAGGGCTGATGTGGCGATAAGAGGGCCGCCTGAGCGAGTCTATTGCTTGAGTATGGCAGCCTTCTCTATGTTATCTATCCTGGCGTAGTATGCGGGCTATGCATACTCTATTGAGATGTTCCGACGCTGGTCTATGTTCTGGCAGAATATGATAGCGCGTGCGTTGTTTATATGCTGTAATGGCTTGACGAGCTGCCTCGCCGCCGATAGTTGCTCCTTGGCCGTTGGCGCTGGCCATTACCTATATTGTAGGTTGGGCCTGTTTGTCGACGTGCGGAGGATCCGCCTGGCCTTGATGCCTATGGTTTGCTTGAAGATGGCCTTGGTGGTCTTTGGGAGCGTGGCTGTTAGGAATACCTGTTGCGGCGAGAGTTGACTTGTGCGCTGCCCGATTTGGGCGAGGGATGGTCGCCACTCCGGGCGCTTGTCGAGGACTAGGTGAGCCTCGTCGATTATGACGCGGTCGATGCGGTGCTTATCTGCCTATACCCTCGCGGCGTTTAGCTAGTTGGGCTGACCGAGGTGCTCTGGCGAGATGAGCAGCACCGTTTGGATAATTGTATTGTGCCCACGAAGGTCTGTTCAGGCCTTGGAGCCATACGACTCACAACCCATGTTTCCACAGATAAATCCAGTGCGCCATCTTCAAGTTGAGGATTACATATAGGATTAATGATAAATATATCAAAGGAACTGAGAATAGAGGGAGGTTCATCTCTGTCGTGTGGTAGCTCTCTGTAAACGTCTGGGCATGAAGTTGCTTGATTGGACTAGGAGGGTCGTGGCGGCTGCGGTTCTTAGTTGTTGTAAAATGACGCCAAAAGTCTGACAACACCTCCTCCAAGTCCGATACCTAAAAGTATCCCTACTTTTAAGGGAGATAGTTAAATTTCACTAAAATTTTCTAAATAATGAAGATTTTAGGCATAAGGGCCTCTTATAATTACTAAGTATCCTAAAAAACATAGGTTTTTATGGAAATTTAGTGAGTAACTGATATGGTACTATTTAGTGTTGTCAGACTTTTGACATATTATTGTAGGTGGGGCACCGGAATTGGAAGTGCTATTAATGTCAGAAGTTGACAGATGGAGAATCGGCACGAATTCAAGAACGTGCCTTTGTAGGTAGCTACCGCGAATCCCCAGCTAGGTACAGTGCCAAGAATCAACAAGACCACGTATCCATAGTGTCTAAATAATTACATAAAATGCCACAGTGTAGACAGAATGCTGTATTGACCAAGTTTCTTGCAATATATCACTTTATCTTGCACAATGTAGAGATCCAAGACGCCTTCCTTCGCACTTTGATGCGAACTATAACTCGAAGGGAGGAGGCCCATGATTCCAAAACCTGTGTGGAATTTTGCCTACCGAAGTGCCTTAGCTTATCATCCTTGGGCTGTTACATTTTGGTCGCATACACTAGGTACCTAGGTACCTAAGTTACAACCCGACGATTTTAACCAGCGTCCACCCAACCCCCAAGACCAACAACCAATTTAGAGATAAAGCCGGTGTCTGGAAAGACCCCCCCCCC
>JABFFI010001123.1:0-25676 GCA_013623725.1 Fusarium robinianum | reverse complement strand
GAGAGAGGGAGGGAGGGAGGAAGGCGACCAAGGCGACGGAGGGAACAACTGGGAAAATAAAGACATTGCAAATAGGATTAACCATACTTCCGTCAATCAGTATACAATATCATCGATGTCCCTAATGAAGGGTTCATAATTTGGTGTTCGACTCTGCGCCAGCGGTTCGGCCTGGTAGTTCTGCATTTGCGTGAGCCACCCTCGGCGACCGCCAAGGACAACCTAGCGACAAGGGGGATGTCACAGGTCCCTATGCGAATACGATTCATCTTTAGTTGTAGAATAGTGCGGGGGATGAGAATAAAAGTGGAAATTGTTGTGGTGGTTAGAGAGTTGCAATAAAGACAAAAGGGAGTTGTCAAAGAGAGGAGCGTCATGGTCGGGGCCCTGTCCCGGGCGTTCCACAGGACAGCGAAGCCGACGATGTAGGTCAAGGTGTCCTTCGGAAACGTCCCTGGCGTCTGTGATTTACTTCACTGACTACTGTGCCAGTCATCCTCGGGGATTCTCGACATCATCGCCTTTCTCAGGTTCTCAAGATCTGTCCAAAGTGGGTTAGACTCACCACGCCCACACAATCGACTTGCCGGAGATGTGTTTCGAGGAAACAGTACCATGAATTAGTTCGATGAGCACGGGGGTTCCTGGTTTCCTTCTCATGTCTGCCTCGCTGCCTCCAGTCCGGAACAACCAATGTAAGGAGTTGGGGACTTCGGCGGCATTTGCTCTACATATTACGAATTTGAAGAAAATAACTACTGAGCTTTCCTAGAAATGCCTGGGAGAAAACACTGAAGCTATAATTCACACGAGATTCCAGTCAATGGGTTGGATGAAATCATAGACGAAGCGTAGAGCGAATCCAAGAAGACTACGATTACGGATTCGATATTTGTTCCGCATACCGCATTTAGGCGAATCATTTCGTAATTGAAATGGATAGACATACTCTCTCTGGTCACCAAATATGAGCCGAGTGTGTAGTAGGATCGCTGTTCTCGATAACGTGCTCTCTGGAGTCATCCATCACCGTGAGGTAGCTATTAGGCATCGAGACCGAGGATGTTCGTACACTCGAAGACGCAATTTCAGCAGTCCCAAGGCTGGACTTGGCGAAAAAAGAAGCCCAACCGCATGCATGGCTGGCTCTCTATGTTTGGCAGTGTCGTGTCTCCAACTATGCGTGAGCTGAGGAGGACTTCTGTCTTGCCAGGGATGAGATCAATCGACTCTTCGAAGCAACGCAAATGAGCTAGTCTATCTGTTCGCTAGTGAGATAGCTTCGAACGAGGTTATCCGTATCGTGAGGAGGTTTATCGGGGAGAAGCGCTGGTTGTTCCGCAGCCTGTGAAGTCTGAAGATAGTTGGATGTCAGCTGAGGATAAACTGATAAACATGATGGAAGAGTACTTAGGGATAATAGAGGACTTTGTATTGCCTAAAGAATACCTAGGCAAGTTAGCAAAGCACACCACTAGGTTGTCTATCTTGAACATCGTCAGTTGCTTGAACCTCGAGTGAAAACCCACAGTTTCCAATCTTCCCTCTCCATCTCGCAAGGAATCCCAAGGGCTTGGCCACGTTACACTCCGCAAATCAGAGGTCACGAAAATGCCCCTGAACGGTCCATGCCTCAGCCGCTGTTCATATCCGGGTAAGAGGAGAATCATACGCGGCCTGTCATGATAAGACGAAAGGTGAGACATATAGCACGCATGGGAGATGCGTGTAATCATCAGATACCACCAGCGCGACGACGTCGTAATCCTCCGTCAAATGGGTTCTCATTCGCTATTTCACCGAGCGCCATGGATCGGCAGTGGAAGCCGATCAGGCCGGGGGGGTACTCATGCTAACTAGCATGGTATTGGCTATGTAAATGCCTATCGCCAAAAGCGGCATGGGTCGGCAAAGAAACCGACGAGGTCTCAGATTAACTTCCAAAAGAGGTTTAGTCGAAGAACAGCGAGTGTGGTATCGTGTGTCCCTTCACTGGGGAGCGACATGGTTCGGTAAAAGAAACCGATGAGCTTGGATGATTGCTCAGGAGAGACAACATTGAACAGGATTTAGGCGACCCATTCACTTCCCCCGAGTACCATGCGGCCGGCAAAGAAACCGAGAAACCGAGAAGCCCGGGGAATCAGAAGATCAAGCGGAGAGCTGAACCAGAGACACGTTGAAGGAGGCTTTGCCCGTAAGCCTTTCGTTTGTCATGAAGCCGCCACATCGTGGGAAGAGCTAAAGTGTTTGCATGTATTATGAACTACCTCTAAGAGGAAACAGGCAGACTAGGTATGCTTGACATGAATACCTACATACGGAGTAATTACCGGTATATAGCGCTGCGTCTTTCTCCCAGCGAGATAGGCACGGCACGTGGTACGGTACTGCACTTCGAATCTCCGGGAGATAGGCGTAGGTAGGTAGGTATCACATGTTGACGCCCGCAACGCCTCAGCCGGATCATGGGTCAGACTTCTACCGCTAAGGGGGGGGGGGGAACTCCGAAGGCTGACACCCCTATTGTCGAGCTTGACCAAAAGGAGATAGGGTTCCCGGTGAACCGTGTCAGGGCAGATAGGACTTGGGGCTTCGCGAAGGTCTTGGAATGACGACATGACAACCCACTTTCCCCGGACGCCCAAAGACAACCCTTGTCGCCATCGCCACAGGATTCCTTCGTGTCGGTCCAGCCGAGAGCTATTATTCCCCATGGGGAAGGCCCTATTTGGTTCAGCTCGCGTTCATCGACCCAGAAAATAGGGTGCAACCAATACCGGCTCCCCGGAACGTTGGTGGCGTACATGGTCCAGACCCTTTATCATCCTGCAGTTCCTCTCGCCCCATGCATGCTTGAGGACCATGGACTGCAGGGGTCTTATCTGCTTGCGGTGGCGGTCGTTTGAGGGGGGCCAAGATAGGCATAAGTCAACAACCATGTCGGAGTTAAACGACCTTAGGACGGTGTCAGGTTTTTATCTACATAAATACTATGCATTCCTGAACATCGTTTCTTTTTTTTCCCATGTCCTCCACACTTCCTTCTTCTCTCTCCACAGTCACTCTAATTCCTTCATCCCGGCCTCAAAGCCTCTCAATCCTTCCAGATCCTCCTCGCCTGTCTCCCGTTTTGGTTGCTTCTCAGGGCAACCTGCTCTCTCGCAGCCACAATGCTTTCAGATGATGAGAAACACGCAAAGGCCGGCTCAGCAGACCTGGGCAGTGTCCAAAATGTCGACGATTCTATGGGCCATCTCCACCGGCGGCTCAACAACCGCCAGATCCAGCTTATCGCTGCCGGTGGATCTATTGGAACGGCCCTCTTTATCAGTATCGGTGGCGGCCTTGCCAAGGGTGGCCCCGGCAGTCTCCTGATTGCTTACACGCTCTATTCTCTGGTCCTTGCCCTTGTTAACAACTCCATCGCCGAAATGAACACCTATATGCCTGTTGCTGGTGGCTTTATTAGTCTTGCCGGCAACTGGGTTGATGACGCGCTGGGCTTCGTGGCAGGCTGGAACTTCTTCCTATATGAGGCTCTTCTTATTCCATTTGAGATTACTGCCTTGACCTTTGTTATTTCTTTCTGGAACGAAGATGTCACAAATCCTGGCCCAACCGCTGCTGTCTGCGCTGCCGTTATTGTCTGCTATGGGTAAGACCTCACCCTCAGCTGCTTTGCAGATGAACCACATGTATGCTGACCTCCATTCTTTACAGCCTTCTTAACGTTCTTGCGGTCCGATTCTATGGAGAGGCCGAATTCTGGCTCTCCGGCGGAAAGCTCATCCTGATCTTCATCTTGTTCGCGTTTACATTTGTCACCATGTGTGGTGGCAACCCCAAGCATGACGCCTATGGATTCAGACACTTCTCGGACCCCGGATCCTTTGCCACATATCTCAGTGGTGGAGATAAGGGTCGATTTGAAGGCTTTTTGGCCGCCCTCTGGAGTGCATCCTTCACTATTGTCGGCCCGGAGTATATCTCTATGGTGGCAGCCGAGGCTCAGCGCCCGACTTACTATATCAAGTCGGCCTTTAAGACTGTTTACTACCGATTTTGCATTTTCTTCATCATCGGCGCCCTGGCTGTCGGAATTGTCTGCGCCTACAACGACCCGGCCCTTGTCGACATCTATTTTGGCGCTGGTGGTAGTGGTAGTGCAGCTGCTTCACCCTATGTCATCGCCATGGAGTCTCTTGGTGTCAAGATTCTGCCTCATATCGTCAACTTCCTGATTCTTACCTCAATCTTCTCAGCCGGAAACACTTACACCTATTGCGCTACTCGAGCACTCTATGCTCTGGCGCTTGAAGGCCGCGCACCCAGGTGCCTGCGCTATTGCAATAAGCAGGGTGTCCCTGTTTGGTGCTTCTGCGTGGTCATGTGCTTTCCCTTCCTCGCCTTCCTCCAGGTTGCCAACGATTCAGCCAAGGTTCTTAGCTGGTTTGTTAGCATCATCACTGGTGGCGGCCTAATCACTTTCATGATCATCTCTATCACTTACATCAACTACCACAAGGCTTGCGTGGCCCAAGGCGTGGACCGGAAGTCGGAGAGGCCTTACTACGGGTATTTCCAGCCATATGGTGCCTATATCGCCCTCGCCATTCAGAGCTTGGTTGCTCTCACCTACGGCTACTACGCCTTCCGACCCACGTGGGATGTCGAGGTATTCTTCCAGAACTACTCCATGCAGATTCTGGCCGTCCTTCTCTTTGCTGGATGGAAGATCATCAACAAGACTCGCTATATCAAGCCCCACGAGGTTGACCTAGTCTGGGAGCGTCCCCAGGTCGTGGCCTATGAGAACACTTTCACAGAACCCCCAGTTGGCTTCTGGACCGAAATGGTTCAGCTGGTGGGTTTCCGAAGGAATGCTAAGGTTACGACTGATGCTTGAGCGCGTGGAAAGACTTGATGTTGCTGTCTTGACACGGCAGGCTTTCGGTCATCAACCAATATATCTTTATCTTTATTGTTCTGTGTCAAATGATCTGCCCCTTTGGTGAAATCCCATGTCAGATGAGCTAACGTCTCGGTTGTATGACCGGGATTCGGACTACTTTTGGTTGTTCAGTGACCTACCTAGATTGCCGTTAATTTGCGACATACAGAAAACCATGGCAGGTTTATCTCAGGATTTTAGCAGTTCATACTAAAGGTGCAAGGAAAGAACGGAACATATGGAGGTTTGGAACTAAGCGCTATCTCGTGGACTAACAACTTCAAGTGGGTTTGCCTCCAAAATCCTTCCTGGAACTCGAATAATGTTTGCCAGCCGAGCTATGTAAGTCCCAACGGGCGTGGTTCGAGAGACTTAAAGAGTATACCTAAAGTAGGGGCTTTGATCACCGAGCTTGGCGAGCTGACTCGGGGTGTACTTTTCCCTGATCTCGGCCTCAGTCATCCTGTCCCGAGCGTCGTTCTCCCGTTGATATGCTGCCCGGAGAATCAGAGTTGAAACAATTGCACAACCAACAACACCTAAGCAAACTCCATAGCCAGTCCAATACTTCGGCGCTTCTTCCTGCAAGAAGATGTTGCTACCGACGATGCCGCCGAGATTGCCACCACCGATCAGAGCCGCCATGCCGATCGCTCGCTTGCTAGAGGGGGCGAGGTTGTTTCCTGCGATAAGGAGAGTGTTAGCAAGAAATTGTCACTGATCTCGGGTGACGATGGACAACTCACCAATCCAACAGATGGTTGGGATAATACAGGAATAAACTCCACTCGAGGCGAGGAAGAGAAAGCCGTAGGTAAGACCCGGAAGGCCTGGCCGCGGGGTGGCAATCAAGGCGATAAAGCCCAATCCTGCTACCACACAGCCACCAAGGATGAAGCTGTATCGTTGTCGGGCGCGGTCTGAAGCTATGGCCGTTGCCACCGTGCAGATCATAGCCAATACGTAAATTGGAATGGTCAACAGTTGCTATGTATCGGTTAGCCCTTATTCAACTCGGAGGAGACTGGCAACACATACCGCGTTGGCAGCACTATATCCTAGCTCACGGATTACGGTTGGGATGGTAAAGGAAAACCTGGAGGTCCCCAGTGGTTAGTTCAAGGTCTTCTGCATAGTATTCGAATAGGCCTTACGCATAACCGCCAACAGTGTTGCCGCAGTAGATCACCTATCGTCACTTGTTAGTCTCCAAAGCAACAAGACCCGTCGTGCCTGGGAGTTCTGTCGAGTAAGGATGCTTACCACTGCCACATAAATCCTCCAGTCCCTCAATGCCTCGATAATTTGGCGAAAAGACATTTTATCCTCATTCTCCACATTCGACTGTGCGGCGCCTGTTTCGTGTTCAAGACGCAGTACCAAAAAGCGTCTCTCGTCTTCCGTTAAGAACTTGGCGGTAGCAGGGCTATCGGGCAACAAGTAATACAGAGGCAATGCGATCATGATAGTAGCGATGCCCTCGAGGAGGAAGATCCTTCCGGAATGTCAGCTGTTTGTTCTCTGCGGACGTGTCCAATTCTCCTACCACTTCCAACCCCCAAGATTTGCGATACCATCCATGTGTTGGATACCAAAGGCAAGGAGCCCGGAGAACGCTCCAGATAGTGACGCGGCGGCAAAGAAGACCACCATGCGAGTTTGAACTTCGTATCTAGCGTACCAGATAGTAAGAAGATACGTCGCACCAGGGAAAAAGCCAGCCTAAGAGACAGTTAGCATGCGGAGCATGATAGTATGGCGATACTTACTTCTGTCACGCCGAGGAAGAAACGACAAATAACCAAGCCCTTGAAGTCCGTGACGAGTCCAGTAAGAGTCATGACTACACCCCACGCCAACATGATAGATGGGAGCCAGATGCTCGGCCGAGTGAGCTTGAGGATGACGTTGCAAGGGATCTCAAACAGGATGTAAGGGACAAAGAAGATGGTCAATGCAATGTTGTACTGTCTGCCAGATAAACCTAGGTCATCGTTCATGCCAGCGACCTTTGCGTTTCCAACTAGCCCTTTGGTCAATTCAAAAAGTCGCAATAGGGAAGTACGATTGGTCCACTTACTATTGGAACGATCGATAAAGGCAACCAAGTACATGACAGCCAGAGCTGGGACAAGGCGGTAGTCAACCTTTCGGAGAATTCGTTGCGTCTCAACTTCATCATAAGTTGGCACTTCGTTCGAAATGGCGACTTCAGTGTGCTCTGGCTCAGTCTTGATTGATGCACTAGACGTCATTTTCGCCTCAGAGGCTTTGGGAGACGTCATGCTGGTGAATGAGAAAAGCCTTGTTGCCGGGAAGAGGTGTGCTCAGTCTGAGAGAATCCTGAAGAGGTGGCTGTTCAGAGCAAAGTTGTGAAACTCGAGGTGCAGCAGCATTCCTCAAATACCTTCTTCTCTAAACCTGCATAGTGGAAAAGATCCTCGCATGGCTCCATTGAAAGTGGTGTAATCGTGCAACCCTTGATTGGCCATACCCCGGATTTCGGTGCAAGCCACCAACAATACGGAGGTCGCCCCCAGCTTGTTGCTATGGTACTCTCCACTTCCCCCAGATAGTTCATCCATCTTGGTGTTTTAGTGCGGTTAGCCTTGACCGATATTTGAGGAGTTACCCCAAGACTGGCCCAGACGGCTCCAAACTACCCCGAGTCACTCGAAACGACCCCGAGCTCTGAGCCACTACCCCGAACCTCCTAGAATCGGCACCAACAACGGCACTTGGGCCTCGGAGACATGTAGAAACTTGCCAGAGTGAGAAGGCAGCTCTTAGTTGGGCTGCCTGACAACACAGGATGAGAGTTCCTAGTTGCGGAGATAAGAATGAGGTCTCTCATGAAGTCTCGGGTACCTCCTCATGACATCGGCATGGAAGTCGGGTATGAATGATGACGGTGAAACATGTGGCGACGCCACGGGAAAACCGAGCGTCTAGCATGCATGCAATCGCATCTGTCTGTTTAGGAAAGGCCCTTGATGTGGTACATTCGCCCGAAAATACTGATGTGCTTGACTAGTTGGCCATGGTAGCTGGACACGTAGGCGAGGCGTTGCACGCGGTGGTTTCCAAACATGATGCATCATCTCTCGGGCTCTATATTGCCCTCGAGGTACAAGGCATATTGCCTAATGGCCTCTTCAAACGAATCCATGAGCTCGGAGACATGTACGCCAGTAGACAGCTCCGCGACGAGCCTAACTATGGCATAGGACATCCTCCTGATCACTGTACCACTGAAGAACATTGGCAAACAGGATTCGAAGAAGGGTGTCTCCTGTAGGATACCAGAAATAATACAAAGTAGGCGCTCTTCTTCCTGTAGGAGTGGCTGGTCCTCTAAGCTCAGTTGTTCCAGCCATTTGCTCAGAAACAAAGCACACTCCAAATTACACAAGCTGTGGATAATACTCCACGATAAAGTCTGAGTCTTCGCAACGTACTGTATGCCCAGTCGGACAGGTATGCTGAGGGCATGGGCACTCTGAAGCACGGCGGCGTACAATCGTGGCGAACGAGGTGGTGCTGGTGCGTTTTTGAAAGCATCCACGATCACCGCCGCATCTCGCGTCTCGAACCTCCTATGAGAACCCAAATTAAAATCTACTCTCACGCAGGCGACCCGGAAGAACGCTGTGGAATTGAAGCCTAGTGGTCCCACGGGGGAATTGGGCCGCGTCGAGGACTCCTTGTTCATGGTCCACTTGTGTTGCCAGCGCTGCAACGCAGACTTGAATCTCCCCGCAATGTCATCCGGGAGCTGGGAACCGGAGTGCCCATGAAAAGGGACGTCGAGGCCCATAAAGGCCTCTCTTGCGAGGTGAATCTGCTGGAGAATTCCATGTATGATCAGCAGATTTCCAAATGCTGAGGTTTCATGAGCCTGGCTGTTGGAGGGCTGAGAGGCGAATAAATCCGAGTAACAGTCGCCAAAGGTGGCTTTGATTGGGGCATCCTGGCGCCGAGCCTCTGCCCACTGCCTCGCTGTTGACGCTTGCCAATGTGTCTCTGGCTGAGGTAGATGAACAGACCAAACCTCGCTGTTCATTAATCGCGGGGGGACGTTGTAGATGATGGTATGGATATTGAGAAACAAGAACGCAGTGAGTATAGTTCGGCGACGTCCTTCAACTTGTATCCATTCACGCCAATTCTCAGTCGAAAGGCTTTCGTCTACTCCGAGATAGCCCCCGTGTCGCAGATGCTGTGCCATTTGGTCGGCCAGAATAAAAGCCTGTGGAAGGAGATCCTGGTGATTATAGGTGCACATCGAGGTGACAATAATCATTGCTTGCAAAGTCTGTACATCTAAGGGCTGTTGCGCTCTCGAAGGGGATGTTGCGGTATGACAACTGTCACGATCGCTGACGCTTGAGGGGCCAGCGCTGAAGTGCCTGGCAGACACACTCTGCTTCCTTTGGGGCGTGGACACACTTAAAGCCCTATCCCCAAGCCCAAGTCGCAGGTCGATTATGGACTTGGAAGCTAGGCAAAGTGCGTAGGCTTCCTGTCTCTCAAAGCGAAACTGCGCTCCCACGGCAGAAATTGCGAGAACCAATTCCAGTGGCATCGCCGTGAACTCAATCGTAGGGATGTGGAGGAACGGAACATGGGCCTGGAATCCTGAGAATCCCTCAATGTATCGGCTAAAAGCGTGTCTTGAGGGCAACCGAAACTGGAGCGGGAGGTGTTGCTGTTCGGCGTCTGCCAGACTTTGGATATGATTATATGCTTCACGGGAAACGTACAGAGGGTGTCTCGCGGCGTGGTCTTCGGCATCCATCTGAGTTTCAGGGGATAGCGGCGTTTGTCTCGTCTCGCCGTCCTCGTCTTGATGCGGCTGTAGGGATGGGAGACGGGAAGCATATCTGGAAAAGGTACCCTGCCAGTTGAGTTCTCCAGGACATGCTTCTGCTCCTCCAAGCGCTGCGCCCTGGGCATGTACCTGAACGGGTAGGTCAGATATGCCGTATTGGCCGAATGCTTCCGGGTTGAAGGGGAATCCAGAGCTCATTGCTGTGTAGTCCATAGGTTCCGGATGGAATTCGAGATTCTCCCAAAGCAGATCGAGGTCAGCCGAAGCGCTCATCTCGGAAGGCATGACGATTGGATCTGCTGTGACTGAGAGGTCTGGGTGACTGGGAGCTGAAGCTGTTAGGGGTGATGGCATCGCTGCGCTGGTATCTGCCGAATGACTGCCCATAATCGCGTTCGATGTAGCTGCTCCCACTGGGCCCGGCAGCTCCTGAAAGGAACTCCTCTGTTCCATATCAACCTCTTCATGCTCTTCGGGGTTGTTGGCGAGTTTAACGTGCCGAGCCAGTAGATCCCTAACCCCTGGTCAGCAGACATGCACTGATGAGACCCAGCTGGGTCAAATCCATACCGTCTAGAGAAGTTCCTTCCGCACTTGCAAATATGAGGTTTCTCCTTTGTGTCTAAAAATTAATAACGAGCTATAGATGAATGGATATACTCACGAGTCCTCTCATGACGATGGAGGTGTTCCCGTCTCGCGAACCTCCTCTGACACCATTTGCATGCCGGCACCTCGGTTTTTTGTCGCATTTTTGGGACACCTGGCTCATACGCGACACAAAAAGCTTTAATGTGCTCCAAGGAGGCAGATCTTCTTAGTCCGCAGCATGCAGATAGCGCTGGTGGACACCTTGCAACTTGATATCGCGTACATGTAATGTTTGTTTGGGGTTCTCCGCCTTCCAACTCCCTCCGCGCCAACTCGTTTTGGGTTATCCGAGTTCCGAATAAATAGCCGCTAAATAACCGAACGGCAGATGACATGGAGTCGATCTGGGGAAAGAGTCTGTGGGGGAGGAGACAGAATATGGGGATCTATTATCCATGTATTAATATCCCCTGGCAGCTGTATCAGAGAAATCTACCGAGTAGCCATCGATCCAATTTACCAGCTTTCCATTCATGAGAAGTTCGACAATCAACAACCCCTCTGCGCCAATAGTTCAGCCTCTCTAAAAAAGAAAGAAAAAATGGTCCAACATACCCAGGATCATCATGTTGTCTGCTTGGAGGAATGTCACTGCCCGATCCCGCCGCTGCCCTTCCCCCATCGCTACACGGGTTATCACACCTCAACCCGTGGAGAGATCGCAACAAGGCTCAAGGACGCAACAATTGCCATCACAACCGCACTACCGATTACCACATCCGATCTAGATTTGTGCCCCAAGCTCGAGTGCATCATGTGCATGTCGACAGGGGTCGATTGGATTGACAAGGACGAGTTCCAAAAACGCGGCGTCACTGTGATCAACGCGCCTCAGGCAAGCGTTGCATCCGTCAGTGAACATGCCATCGCATTGTACTTTGCTGCTAGACGAAAACTCGTCGAAATGCACAACAGAATCATCGACACCGATGAATATGGCGAGAAGAGGACCCTGAGACATCATTTTCCTGAACCTCCCCGAACATGTTCTCTCGAAACGATGGTCATCTTCGGCAACGGCCATCTGGGGAAGCGGGTAGCAGAGATTGGCGAGGCGCTTCAAATGAAGGTCCTCATCTCGGAGAGGAAGGGCGTGGCGCCAAGGGAAGGCAGGGTATCCTTTGATGACTGCTTGCGACAGGGAACTGTGTTCATTGTCACAGTCCCCAGGAGTGATGACACCATGAACATGATCTCGCACACCGAGTTCAAGATTCTTCGGAAAGATGCCATCCTTATCAATGTTGCCAGAGGTGGCGTCGTCAACGAAAAGGCATTGGCATCTGCTCTCAAAGAAGGCAGGATTGGGGCAGCTGCAATTGATGTCTATGAAAGGGAGCCGCCTCGGAGGGGAACTTCACCTCTACTGGATGCGACGATTCCAAATCTCACTCTCTCGCCACACATCGCTTGGTTTTCTGCCGAATCGCAAGAGAATGCCCAAAGCGCGGTGCTTAAGGGCCTCTCTGGCTATGTCGCCGGAAAGCCTGTTAATGTAGTTGTCTAAATCTCAATACATATACCAAACGGTCTACTTAGAAGCTCCAAGAAGGTGTTTTCCGCGCTGTGTTGTCATTCCAAATCCTCTATTCTGATCTGCCCAGTTCTTACTCTAGTCTTGATGCAGATGTATCCCCGACAAAAGATCAAATTAAAAGAACGGAGTAAAGCGGAAAGAATCACCGAGATAGAAATCTAACCAGGAGTACCTTCACCAACTAGAATTCATCCTACCACCTCCGTACACGGAATAGTTGAGCATGAAGCTGCCACGCAAATCGCAGAAATCCCCACCCCCTGAGTTGGGTTGCCGGCTCCAACTCAGGGGCCTACCAGTCGGGGTAATTACCCCGACCTCAAAACCGCGTCAGCGCCAGACCGGGCTCCCCAGCATCCCCTGTTAGCCTCGGGGTAGTTATAATTGAGCGACTTCTCTCTCCACAACTCGGGGTAACTCCGCAGCAGGCAACTTGCATCACTGACAAGATTCACGGATAGAAAAATGGCAATAACAAACCGCTATATCTCATCTCCTCGTAGCTTGAAGTAGATAACCAGTTTCTTTTAATTCTAAAGAACATCTCGCAGTTCGATATCGATCAAGCAAACAACCGACAAAAATGGCTCCTTCTGTGACTAGCATCATCAGTGCCTCTGAGCCCATGTCCTTGTCGACCCGGCACAATGACAAGAAGACCGCTAAGGAGGAGAAAGGCGCAATTCAGATGATTTCGCACGGTGTGATGCTCCCAGGCATTCCTCTCTTCACCTCGGTTGAGAAAGAACGTCGATGGATGCTAGAACATTTGGCCGGCGCCTTTCGTGTCTTTGCCCGCAAGGGCTTCAGCGAGGGCCTCGCGGGTCACATCAGTCTTCGTGACCCCGGTAAGTTCGATAGAGACAGAGAACCGACCCTTCTTCCTTCCAAGTGGCGCTAACTATTAAAAGAGCATAAGGATTGCTTCTGGACCAACCCGTAAGCAGAGAGTTTGTCCAACTACCACAGTTCCAGAGCTGACTCCCCATCCAGATTAGGAATGCATTTTGGCCTAATCAAAGTCTCGGATTTGATCCTTCTCAATCACGACGGTGAAGCCGTCGGCGGTGCCACTCATCTTCCTAGCAACGCTGCTGGGTTCCAGATTCACTCTCATCTTCACAAGCGTTATCCTCATGTCAATGCCGCTTGCCATACCCATTCCAAATTTGGAAAGGCGTATGCCGCATTTGGGAAAAGACTGGACATGATTAATCAGGATGTCTTGTACTTTTATGGAGATGCCCACGGCGTCTATAATGAGTTTGGGGGTGTGGTCTTGGACGACGAAGAGGGTGAAAGGCTCGCGAAGTGCCTCGGTGAGAAGGGCAAGGGTCTCATCCTTCTCAACCATGGGCTACTCACGGTCGGCGAGACGGTCGACGAGGCGGCCTATCTTTACACTCTCATGGAAAGATCCTGCGAGGTTCAGCTGCTCGCAGATGCCGCCTCACAAGGAACAGGCAAGGACAAGGTAATTGTCAATGATGAGGCAGCTCGCTTCACCTTCAAGGCCGCAAGCGATCCAGTACGTCCACCATCCAGCTGGTTCTCTTTTTTCTTCGTTCCTTCTTCTCTTCCCCCCCCTGTTTTCATCTGCTGACTTCTTACAGGAAGGATTATACGCTCATTTCCAGCCCGAGCTAGAGATGGAGAAGGCGTTGACGAAGGGAGATTTCCTCTTGTAAACTCAGAAAATGCTCAAAGAGATTCACTAGGCGGGACATGCGCGAGGGTTTAAGTATCCGCATACACCAACAGTCTTTACTTATAAAAGATAAACTTGAAATTCGTTCCATCTCAGATAGAATTGCAGGCAAGCTGGGGGGTTATGTAGCTAAGTAGTTAGTCAATTCGAACTACGAAGTTCAGTTTGCCGATAGAAAGGCTATTCTAAATATATTCAGTCAATAAAAACGAGAGCCATCATTATTGCTCATACTGAAAGTTAGGGTGCGTCATGAAGTGAATTCAGCAGCTGTGAAGACTAGATCATGTATCAATGATTACAATATCATTCCCCATCATTAGGTTCTCCATCTATGCCTTCATTGACGCCAAACTTATCCTTCAAGGACGAAACCGCCAACTTTCCTAGCCCTTCAATGGTTCCCGCCTGCATGATTTCCATTACAGTAATATCGAGACCGAGCATCTTGCGCCACCAGTTACGGATTTCAATACTGACAAGGGAATCAATCCCAATGGACTTGAGTGACAGAGACACGTCTAGGTTCTCCTCGGGTAGCAGCAGGAAGCTGAACAGGGTACGGCCGATCTCCAATGAGACACGTTGCAGTGTTTCAGGCTCATTGAGCACTTCCGGGTTTGCTTCAGCCTGGCTGAGGAATTCGCGCATGCCTTCATCTCTTCCACCGGATGAGACTTCTTTCGTTGACGCGATGTTGTTATATAGACTAACGCGGGGGTCGCCCTTGAAAAGAGCACGATTTGTTGGATCGGACAATGCCTTTGAAGTGTTCAAGCCGACGACAAACTGATTTGTGTTCGCCAATACGCCTTGCTTTTCGGCCAGAGTATTGTCTTGCGGGCCTGTTGTCATCGCTAGTTGAATTGCGTCGACGAGATGCTGTTCATGAAGGATGTAAAGACCAAAGGATCGGTACTGGTTCAGCTTTGCCGGCCGCTCACTGAGGAAGCCAATTCCTTCCATGCCGCCAAGATTAATGACGGAGCACGGCAAGTCGAGGCTTTGGCGGTACTGGGCGAACGAGTCTAGGAAGGAGTTGGCAGACGTGTAGTTGGCTTGTCCGGGATGGCCGACTGATGCCGAGATGGAAGACATTAAGAGGAAAAATTCCAAATCAGCCCCGAGCAGCGCGTTGTGCAGGTTCCAGGTGCCCTTGACCTTGCAATCGTGAACGATCCTCCAGTCCTCGTAGCTCATCTGGAGAATTGGGCGATCCTATCACAATTCATGTTATTAAGCCGTGTTCAGAGAGTTCCCAGACGTGGATAGATACTCACCCTGATGACCATGGACATCTGCAACACGCCGGAAATTCGGGTTGGCGCGAGTTGAATAGCACGTTTGACGTCGTCCATCTCTGCAACACTGCCAGCCACAGCAACTGCCTGGCAACCCTGAGATTCCAGCTCTTTCAAGAAGGCAATATCCTTTTCGGAAGTCCCAGCACTGCGGGAAAGGAAGCAAAAGTTTCGAGCACCCTTTTCCACCATCCATCGGCTGACTGCTTTGCCCAATCCACCAAGACCTCCCACGACGAGATATGTAGAGGTGTCGGATAACAGAGCAGAGGTGGCGAGTTTAACGGCATTGATCTTTCCTGGATCTTCGGGCATAGTAACCACAATTTTGCCAATGTGTTCTCCCTTTTTCATGAACCGAAACGCTTCTGAGATCTTGTCCGCGGGGAATGTGTGGATGGGCCGGATTGGCTTGGCATGTTCTTGTTCACAGAACTTCAGGAGCTGGGAGGTTAAGCTGCAATTTGTGTGAATAGTTAGCGACGTTTTCCATAGACTCGTTTCAAAAATGAAGACAGGTCCTACCTTCGCAACAGCTCTGGCCGGTCTTGAAACAAGGTTTCCATGTCAATTCCATAGAACGTCCGGTTGTGCTGGAACATGTCGAGGGCAACACACCCATGTTCGAGGATATCTCGCTTTCCAATCTCCAACATTTTACCGCACTTTGCTACACATTGCCAAGAAGCGTGTAGAAGCTCACCAGAGAGTGAGTTGAGCACAATATCAACTCCGCGTCCCTTTGTCGCTTTCATGACATCGTCAAAGAAGGATGTGCTGTGCGAATCGAATATTCGTTCACGCGGGATATAGTGCTTCTCCACCAGATAGTTTGCCTTCTCAGCACTCCCGACGGTGACAAAAATCTGCCTTGTGGTTAGAATCAACAGTCATTGTCTGCAAGATGGTCGTCATGGAAGAAGATGGTATCCTACCTCGGCACCGATCATTTGGCTGACATTGATCGCAGCCTGTCCAACACCACCAGTACCGGAATGAATCAAGATAGTCTGTCACAATTAGCCGCAGAACTTGGCTTTGATGAAGGAGTCTGTAACTTCTCACCTGTCCCTCTTGTAGCTGCCCAAGTGTCATGAGAGAGTAGATGACAGTGGCGTAGACGATGGGCATTGTCACGGCCTCTTCCCAGGAAAGCGTATCGGGGATCTTGACCACACACTTCCCAGGAACAACCTTGCGCGTAGCAAATAGCCCAGTGTGCACCACAAGTACCCGATCTCCCACCTGTACGTGATCCACATCGCTTCCCACACGAGCGATTACTCCTGTAGCTTCAAGCCCGAGGTCTTCCTTTGGCTTGGGGACAATGCCCATTGCAACCATGATATCCTAGAGAACAAAAGTTAGTAACCTCCATGAGCTCGTAATCTGGTTTCCATACCCTGAAATTCAATCCCACGCAGCGGACATCCACCTCGACTTCGCTGGCCTGGACTGGTGGTGATTGGCGCTGAACCCATTCAACCGAGTCGAGCAACCCGTACTGCCCTAGAACCAACTGCTTTGGTTCATCCTCTTCCAACGGTGGCTCAATGGCCTTGGGCAATGACGTCCAATGGTAGCGACCAATGTGTATGACACCATCGCGGACAAGAAACTCCGCGTCCACACCATGCGTCAATGGTTCGCGGGCACAGAACCGTTGAGAAATGGCGGAGGCCGCTTGTGCTCCCCTTGTATCGAGTTCCTGGAGCTCAAGTGTCCAGAAATCTATAGAGAGTTCAACGCGAACAGTTCGTGCGATTCCGTTCACCACCCCGTACCGAGGATCACGGCAAGCAATTTGGGCTGGTCGTGTGAGCCACAGGATTCCCCCTTTCACCGTGGACAGATACTTCGTGAAACAGTTGTAGTCCTCTTCAGAAATATCATCAAAGAACGGTTCTTCCAGATCAATGGTACAAATGATGTGCCGGGCCTGACTGTGCTCGTCATCACTACCCAGTTGGCTCCAATAGACCGTCATGCCGTGTTGTTGTAATAGTTCCGCCAGCATGTGGCCAAACTCGACCTGTTCTCTCTTGTATAGCAGCACTACAGTTGGGTTACCCGGGGATGCGGACAGGACCCTGCTTGTTATGTGAGCACAAACGTGGTATGGAGGCTCTTCGTCCAGGGTGGCTGTATCGGTTCCGGAAAATCCAGCAGCGCGAAGTTCATGATCCCATCTTTCAACAGAGACATACGGTACATCTTGGCGCCCATCATCTGCCCCTACCCACCAGCCCGCGAGTCGGCCGGTGATGAATGTGACGCCGAGAGCGGTGTGAGGCTTGACTAGCTCCGTGAGGTATAGACGTCCATCATCACGGAGAAGGCCACGGACGTTGCGGAGGGCGTTTTGCAAGGACGATGTTGCGTGAAGTACGTTAGAAGCCACAACAAGATCAAACGTGCCCAGCTCAAAGCCTTGCTCAACAGGATCCTTCTCAATGTCAAGCACTTTGTACTCAATGCCTTTCTGGTTCTTGAAGCGCTCCTTTGCGGCAGTGAAGAAACCGGGCGAGATATCTGTAAACACATATTGGGAGTACATGCGGATATCATTCTTTGACGAAATAGCACGGAGAATTTGATCCGTGGTGCTGCCTGTGCCCGCTCCGATTTCCAACACCTTCATGTTGGGCTTGGCGTGGGCATATAGGCGGAAGAAGTCATCAGTATCGATGAGTTGGGTCTGGAATTCGTAAAAATCGACGAGGCGATCATCGTCTAGGAGGATCTCGGCAGGGTTTTTCTCTCCAGCGAACATTGGCTGGACAACATCGTACTGTGCTGCATCGTAGATCATCTTTGCGACGCGAGTTGCTGTGAGGTTGCCAGTCGCTTCAACATCATGAATGAAAGATTCCATGAGGGGGTTCCACGACTCGGGACTCATCGAACTCCATATCTGTGACTCGGAGGCGAAAATCTCGTGTTCACCTTGAGCCATTGTTGCCCTTTGAATCTCCAGCCAAGAAGTGTACTTGGCCAGATGCCCAGAGGGTGTAGTTTCGAGCGACTGAACGATGTTCAGCGTCTGGAGAACGCCCAGTATTGCGATCTTGTCGAGGAGAACGAGCAGATCACGTTTGCTGCCGCGTCTTCGGATCAACTGGTTTGCATCAACATAGTCAATATGAGGAAGCCACTCAAGACGAGACAAGTCCCGAGTGTTCTTTCTACTTGACCAATCTCCAGTTTCAAAAGGTATCCCTTTAGTGTTGCCGAGTACGATGACTGGCTGACCGGTCGTGCTGCTGATCGCCGTGATATTGCCAACCATGTTGCTAGTGTCCAGTTTTGCTTCCATGATGAGCCCGGGGCCACCAGGGTTGACCGCAATGTGTCGGATATCGACGGGTAAAACGAGGGTGTCGATATGGCGCGCAATACCCCTACAGCCTGCCACTGCACAGAGCTGCAGACAGGAGTCGATGGCGGTTGGGTGGACCGCGTAGCGAGCCTCGTGTTCAGTCTCATCATTGGTTATGGAAGCGACCGCCACGTACTGCTCAGGATCCGCAGAGATATCCTTGAGGGTTCGGAAACGCGGTCCGTATCGCAGGCCGAGATGGCTCATTCTGTCGTAGATATAGTGTGTCGAGATCTGACGCTTCTGTGGCGAGATCGGCCCCGTGACGGTCTTTGCATCGTTTTCAGGGCCAGCCCTCGCTTGAGCAGCACAGTTTTCAACCCACAGTGAACCGTTAAATGTACTGATAGTTATGTCGTACCAATAAGCAGAGTTGGTGTGCTCAGTCAGCCGTGAAGGGCGCATGGTGGTCCTGATTTCAGTTGTCTCAACTTCCGGAAGGATGAACGCTGTCTTGACCATCAGGTTACGAAGAACGTATGAGACCGAACCGAGACTTTGCCTGATAGCTTCACCCATCATTGCGATATATCCGGCGCATGGGAAAATCACATTTCCATCCACCCGATGGTCCCTGAGCCAAGGCACATCGGACTCATGAAACACGTTCCTCCAGATTGGCTCCGAGTCACTGGCCTCTGGACACCTGGAACCAAGAAGTTCGTGGTGTGGGTGTTTTCTCAGCCGCCATGCTTCAGAAACACGATCTTCCTTCCAAAACTTTTGATCATGATCCCACGGGTAGGTGGGCAAATCGTTGAGAAGAGATCCAGGGGGGTTGATGAAAGAGAAGTCCAGCTCGTGGCCGCACACGTAGAGTTGACCAATAGTAGCGGATATCGACGTGACGCAATCTTGTTTCCGAACGAGCGTGGCGATATAGTGTGGCGGCTTGCTGAGTGATTTCTCTTGAAAGATCTGACGGAGGGGACCTTGAAGGGCTGAGTGTGGTCCTATTTCCACCACAGTTTGGACTCCTGGTTGGTCGTTCAGAAGGCTTCTTACAGCCCCATGGAAAAGAACCGGGGATTCGAGATTGCTTCTCCAGTATGCTGCGTCAATGAAGGCCTTGGGTGAGACGACTCTGCCAGTTACGGATGAGTAGAGCTGAGTCTGTGGCTTGGGCTGCGTTCGCTCGAGGTGAATTGCTAATGCCTTCTCATAGAGACACCCAATCTCATGCATATGGTCTAAAGAGGCGTGAGTAAAAGACGCGGCCCTGAAAGAAAAAGGGGGTTCCTACCAGAGTGGTATGCCACATTCACGCGAAGAAGGCGTGTGAACACGTCTGGCCGCCCTGCTTTGACAGCTGCCAAGGTCACTTCAACAGCTTCTGGACTGCCTGAGATAGTTACGCTGGACGAGCTGTTTTCACAAGCTACCTGCGCGCCGTTGGTAAGATATTCTTCAACATCTTGACGCCCTAACCCGATAGCCGCCATACTGCCTGGACGAGTCAAGGTCTTCACGGCTTGGCCTCGAAGATATGCGCAAATTATGGCTTCCGACATGGTCATGATCCCGGCTGCGTACGCTGCGGCGATCTCTCCACTAGAATGCCCAACGGCAGCGCTTGGATGGATGCCGGCTTTGGAAAGAAAATTGACTAGGGCAATTTGGATCGCGGTGCAAAGAGGTTGGGAAAGTTCGGCCTTGCTCATGAGGTTCTCTCCTTCAGTATCCGAGCTTAGTATGCCTGTACTTCAATGTCAGATACTTGTCTCATTCACCAGCCGGAGTAATGGGAGAGGAGGGTTTCCAAACCTTCAATTGTCCAAATTGGAGGGTCTTTCAGGGTTTGAAGTGCAAGGTCCATCTTGCGAATGTCCTTACGGAACGAAGGTGAGGCACCAAGTAATCCCCTGGCCATGCCGTCCCATTGAGCACCCTGTCCGGTGAATACAAACGCAACTTGGCCCTTCTCTGAGAGGCTCTTAGCCGCTTTATCAATAGGACTGAATTCAAGCGCCTCGACCAACCCATCCTCCACCGTGCAAAAGCTCCGGTGAAGTAGGTGAAGTCTACGCTGCCCCAGAGTATAAGCAAGGTCGGGAAGGCAGCCCGGATGCGTTTCAATGTATTTTCGTAGGTCGTCTACCCGTGTTTGAAGCGAACTGGGAGAATTTGCCGACACGGGGAGGAGATATGGCCAACCAGTGTTGGTTTCTTGATCATCATCAGTGCGAAGCCCCCCAGTCTCGGTCTTGCAGGTGTTGGATTTTGTCGATGCCTTGGGAGCTCTAAAAGACGCAGCGGAGTCAAGGATGACCTATACATTACGACCATTAGAGAATTCGACGAAGGTAATCACTATACCCCGGACTTACGTGTGCGTTCGCACCACCGATGCCGAAAGAGTTGACGCTGACACGGGGATGTCTGTCCACGGGCCATGGGATAGGCTCCACTGGGACCTTTAATTGATATTTCTGGAATGGAACTAGGGATACTTAGTAAAACCTTTCTTCTCGTGATCCGAGTCGTCTCACTCTTGGGGTTTGGCGTCTCAAAGTTGACGTTCGGCGGGATGATCTCGTTCTCCAAAGACAAAACGGCCTTGATAATGCTAGTGAGTCCCGAGGCACCTTCACCATGGCCCAAGTTTGGCTTGACCTATTCTTCGTGAGAACTCGGGTTGTTTCTGATCAGCCGGGACTGCACTTACCGACCCCAGGTAAACTCCCTTCTCTCCGAACACATTTGCGACAGCAGCGACTTCTAGCGGGTCTCCTACAGGCGTTCCTGTGCCATGGCACTCAAAGAAAGCAGTTTGGGAAAAGTCATGGATGCCTGCTGCCTTGTATGCCTTTCTGATCATGGCTTCTTGGGACTCGGTGCTGGGGCTGCCCATATGCGATGTCTTGCCGTCAGAATTGACAGCTGTCGAGCGAATGACGGCTCTAATGGAGTCTCCATCCTTGACTGCTTTGTCTAATGGTTTGAGGAGGACGGCATTGATCGCCTCGCCCCTCGCAAATCCATCAGCTGCGGCGTCAAAGGTCTTGCAGGATCCGGTGGGTGAGAGGACACCCTGCTGCGACATGTCCAAGGTCATCGAGGGGTCCATGATGATGCTCGACCCAGCCACGACGGCGGTGTCGCAATCTCCAGTGCGGAGAGCCTGGCACGCGAGGTGCAGACCAGACAGTGAGGCTGAACACGCTGTTCTAATCGTCATACTATGAGGTCGGATAAGAATGTGCGAGCCAAGCTACTAAGATGGGGATCTCTGTCTTACCTGGGGCCTCTCAAATCGAATTCGTACGATAGTCGATTTGCAAGAGCGTAGTCACTCGCTGACAACACTCGGTATGCGCTGAATACCTGCTCGTCTCGGTGCAGCATGTTGTGCCAATCTTCACCGAAGACGCCAACATAGACACCCGTGTTCGTCCCACGCAAGCTGGCTTGCCCAGCGCTCTCAATACACTCCCATACCACCTCAAGCAAGAGCCGTTGCTGCGGATCGGTGACTTCGACCTCGGTGCGCTTTGCCGAGAAGAATGACGCATCGAATGACTTTAAGTCAACGTGCTGTAGAAAGTAGCCATATTCACTCGCGACACTTTGCTGGTGTGTCTTCTCGCCATAAAAGGCGTCCACATTGTATCGGTCGGACGGTACTCGACACCGGCCGTCTTTCTTGTTGACGAGCAGATCCCAGAATTGATCTGGGGTCGAAACTCCCCCAGGAAGCCGAAGGCCAATGCCAATGATGGCGATTGGCGGGCACGCGTCTTTGTCCGATTCCATGGCTTTGCACAAGTAGAAAGTACCTGGGCCGAAAGAATCAACCGAGACCCATATGATTCTTGGGGGTTGTGCAGGAATGCTGGGATGCGGAATGGGAGGGCGAGCGAGGCAACGGGACCATGATAAGTTGGGTTCACTGAAGGACATGTGGCAAGTAAGTCTTTGATGGCCACTAAAGCTGACTCGAACGGCTCAACATGCGGGAAGATTTGAATCAGTGCTCTTCCTTGATCCGTGTCCTGCTTGCTACCGGTGGTCATCTTTGGCGACTTCTGAGACAAGTGGGTTCTTGACCATCATACAGTGGGTGGCATTTGTTTCGAAGCCAAACTCTTGTCCCCCAAGGTCATGCCTAACCTGAATGGGCAGTTACTTTTCTCAAGCTATATATTGTTCTGATTATGATCATTCTGGACCAAACAAGGATAGGGACGCCAAATTAGCTAGTCTAGTGCAAGATACAAGTTTTAAAACAACTGCCATCCTTTGTAGTATGTAAGGGGGTTCTTTCTGAGCCCATGGCCCTTGTGTCATTCAGTGAATCTCCAGCAATGCAGCCTTCGTGACACCGCTCATCTTTAGAGTAGAGATTTCGGGCAAACTGTGAACCCCTACCACGAAGCGGTGAGCTGCGGTAGCCGTAGTTATCTTCACCGATTACACCATTGGAGGAGATGGTGCTGATGAGCCACTAGGGTCAAGACGTGTTTCAGATGATCGCCTGGCACCTCCGTAATTACGCCGCAACCTAGCCGCATCATACTATGTCCCTGGGCATTATCACCTAGCAAGGAGAATCAACGTTTGGATGAACAGTCGTTAAATTCAATAATGCCTGTAGTCTGCAATAGTACAGATTCTCAAGCGAATCTCCGAGTTGGGCCTACCAATGTATGTAGGGATTAACCCTTGGTTTTGTCTAAAAGCTACTTGCCCTCTCCAAGACATCCAGTTGTGAGTGGCTTAGAAGGGCAGTATCTTTGTGATGGACGGCATCCGTCAAATGCCGATTTGCCTATAGTGATGTCTCTGACTGAAGATACGTTCCTAACCGTCGAAAAGCATTCATTTTGGATAAAAAGGCTCAAGGATACAGCACCTACCTCGCTCTCAATGACATTGGTCAAGCGCCGGAAAACACCATCCAAGACCTAGCCTCGACAATTGTTCCCTACGCCCGATCGAAGCATTGCAGCACGCCTCGTCGAATCTTCAACATGTACCTCAAAGGCCTCCTCATGCTCGCTATCACGTCCTTTGCTCTCGCTGATGAGCACACGCATCAGATCTTGAAAGAGATCAGAGAAGCCACCGGCGGCTTTCACCAGAGGATGGCGAGGTGGGACGGTAGCTACTTGGGCGCCGTACCCGTTATCAAGCACTCGCGAGACCTGAAGAAAACTCTCCATGCGGCCAGATCTCCCGAGTCAAATCAAAAAGCTGACCTCGCACCGCGAAGCCCCGAGTCAGAGCAAGAGACCATCGAGATTGCCAAGAGTCTGGCAAAGGACATCGGGGAAGCGGTTGACACGGCAATCAAGATGAAGCCTATGATGGAAGGGATTCCCTACGCAGGAAAACGTGTGGGCTTGATGATATTCCGTGGTCTTCACAGCGCGGCTGCTGGTCTAGGTCAGGAGTTTAGTCCCAGAGCGAGTGTGGACTACCAGGAAGAAGCACAGGAAATTGTGAAGGAGATTGATGAACATTTTCGCCGTGGACTCGCTGCGTTCGAGTGAAAGATCCTCGACCAGTAGCTACACCAGTCCACAGAGTACGTGCAACGGAGGCATCAATGTATTATCAAAACAGTTTCGCATTCACTTCAGCCCATGTCGAGCTCGTGCTGTGTATTATCTATGTATCTTACTTAACGTGATAATGCGCATTTATAAGGGAGGTGATATTTGGCACATCACTTTTTAGTATTTGGCGCACTAGAAAAATATTCAATAGTTGCGCTTACTTTTAGCAATATTATGGTATCTTGAAGCTATATATACCAAGCAGATGCTTATAAAAAGATAACTATGACCTTACATATAGGATTGGCTATGGAGAGTTTATCTTGTTTTCCTTTTTTTCTCTTTTTCAGTCTCCCTTAGGCTAAGTAACTATATTCTACATGTTAAAGTATGCTAAATGAGCGCATTGGCGCGTGTTAAATAGTACAAGTGGTATGCCATATATCTTATTTCTTCAATAAACTCCTTCACGCAATTCCTTATTACACATGAAGGGAGCAAGATCCTGTAGATAGACCCAAATCAACGACGAGCCTCGAAGCAAGCGGAATGCAAAGAGCTATTTTCAAATGGAATCCCTTGCATGACCGAATCCCACTGTCTCGGCCCTGACTCGGTTGATCGATGGAAAACAACCCCGAGGAGCTACGCTTGGAACTTGCATTGATGGTACCTCGCCCTCCAATGACCCAGACAACGGAGGAAACGGAGGAACTTAGGAAAATAGACTGGCCGGCAAATCTTCCTTAATTGTGTAGAGTAGTAGCATGTATAAAAATAGGATCAAGTCCCGACCCCCCCGCTATGGCGTACCCGTCCCTACCTCACTTCTTCATCACAGACATCCCGGTGCAAAACTTCGCCAAGATGAAGCTCCCCAGTGCAGCCATACTTCTCTCAGTTTCGGCGGCAACAGCCCAATTCGCGCCAATCTACTCGCTACTCCACTCCTTTGGGCTAATGAGGCAACTCGATTGTGCTCTTCCATGCGTGTTGGACGCCGTTGACAAGTTACCATCCTCTGGAGAGGGAGCGGCAGATCTCATTTGTGACAACATCGCCAAGATCGATACCGATTCCCGGGGCTGTACGACGAGGTGCAATGCCGCTCTCGCACGAAGTTTGTCCCAACATTAGATTTGCTTGTCTCGGCACGCACTGACTCTCCGTATTAGATTTTGTTATTGAGATAGCTGAATTTGTTTGCGAATTGCGTCCGAAGTCAGGAAAAAAGGGTTAAAGGAAGAGGGTTTGTGGAAGTAGGGACAGCATTGGACTGGGGAGTTGACACCATCCGGACGACAAAAGGCCACGAGTCAGATCTAGCCGCTACCCCAAGGAACTACTCTTGCAATGCATAGCCGTAAACTATAGATCACTTGTTTTTATTCCCAAAGCCCATGCTTAACAATTTATAAACCTCTGGGCGGTTCCAACCTGCCGCAGTGGACCATATGGGGATTGCATTCCCTCGAACTCAGCCCCGAGCTCTGGAGAGGGAAAGGCCACAGCACACCCCTTGGACATTGCTTCACGTACTACCCGACACCATCTACCCAACAGGATAGAAAACTATTGGAATACTCAGCAACCTACCTCTAACTATCGGGGCTAGAGATATATGGCTTGGCATCCTGGACGAGTCTGAGACTCTTGCCTTCCGCTGTCCAAGGTGTGCTAAGTTTAGCTATGACTACTACCTAAGTTTCAAATGACTTACCATCCTCCACAGAGGCTCCGAGGCCAACAGTAACGGCGGTTGCACATCGTCACTGGGCCCTCTCAGCTCATACACCTACACGGAGCAGTGCCTACTT